>CM039680.1:178250121-178447621 GCA_022537955.1 Schmidtea mediterranea
AGAGATGACGATGCATGGTAAGAGGATGGTAGCAAATATAATGATCACAAACGACAAATAAGTCGCGAGAAACGAACCCCGATATAACCGAATTAGGTATATGGAAGACGACAAACCATTAATATCATAGCCATGGATATGAACCCAGAGAGAAAAAATACAACAAAAAGGGAACAAACAGTAATCCAAGAATTTCAAGAGGAAATGAAAAGAAAAAATGGATCAACATACTAACGCAATCTACCAAGCTATGGAGACAAAATGCGAAATTAAAGCAACAAAATGCAAAACCTAAGATGATTCGCGATGCCGATCCACCATGGAAAAAAGGTGTATGATGAAAAGACCAAAGGAGTGGATGGAAAATGGAGAGAACCGAACCAAATGGAGAAAATATTATACCAGGAGAAGCGCCAAGACGGAAGCAGCAACGAAACAACCTTGAATTATATGAAGATGAACCATACGAAAATCTACTCAGAGGAAATGATAAACGAATGGAATGGCAACCAGAAGAAGACGAGGAAATAAAATGATAGAGCTCGATTAGCCCCATTACACATGGAAAATAGGTGGATGGGCTGAAAAAGTAAATCGCTGAAAGAAGAGAAAATCATCGGTATCACAATCCATCAATTCTATACAAGAAATCGGAGATATACGATGAAATTGAGAGTTAACCCAAACGGAGATGGGGTAGGAAAGGAAATATCTATCAGTGTATTTTTCTGTTAGCAAGAGGCAGATATACGGAAAGTTAGAGTGGCCATTAAAATGCTAAAGTCACCAATTTCAATGCACTAACCCCGGAAAATGGGAAGAGCGACACAGCGAAAAATTGGGAGTAGACCCAAGATCAATGATAAGTCGAAGCCAAATCCACTGAAAAAATGTAGCAGGAGGATACCAACAGTTCCTATGAAAAAATACGTAACACCTCAATTCATGAAGATGACACGAATATATCACCATCTGAAAGTAGAACGGAACGAGAAATGAAAAATACGAATTCAACAAGACAAGCGAGACGCGAATCAGTCGTACTCGAAAACGAATTCCAGGAACAAGATACTTGCCCCACAGATATAGACGATCCTGTGGAGGAAGGATTAAACACAATTAACGGAAACGCAAAAATGGCAGAGAGTTAGCAGCGATATTGAGAACGCGACGCAAAAAATCAAAAGACGAACTGTAACAGATTTAAGCAAAAATGGATAATTCGATTCTGTAGCAGAGTGGAGAATCGCGAAAATATTGTAAAGGAAATAGAGGATTATCGAAGAATGTATAGCGTGACCCCAGAGCAATTCCGAGAAATTATCCGAAAATGGAAACATAACCGAATGGGCAGACCGAAACGATAAGAAGGAAAGTAATACGTTACATTAAATGACGCCAGATTTCGAACCAATCGAAAGAGAATTTTATATCACTGCCAAAGTGAGTGAAGTGAAAAAGAGAATACCGTATGAACCGCCATTTCATTTACAATACGAAGGACCGATCATTAGAACGACGATCTCGAAAATCGGAGTTACGCAAATGCAATTGGGTAATCATGTATTAACAGTGCAAAGATCGCGGGTTAGAGAACTCAAATAAAAGAATCAGAACGAAAACCAATAGGAGACAAGAGAGTCTAAATACCGCCAGAAGTTCCACCTGCCAGCAGATGAAGTAATCGTCATCACAACAGGAGATGAAAGATACTGAATGATCTAAATGATATCGTAGATGAGGAAACAACCAGGAGAATACCCGAATCAAGAGATTTGTTTATGACAGAAAACGAAGACGATATGATAACAGATGAACCAGACGAGCTAGTATGTGGTCAAAGACAACCAGTCGAAATTATAGAGCCAGATACGCGAAGAAGGAAAATAAAAAAGAAAGAGAGAGAACCCGAAGCTCTGACAGGAAGAGAATGGGAATAATGATAATGAACGAGGAGCTACAACATACCAAAGAAACGGCAGACGAACAACCCAAACGAACAAGAAACAGGTACGGGCAATGGAAAGAAATCAGAGGACGACCAAAAATATAAACCAGCTCCAGAAAGGAAAACTAAAAGAACTAATGCCAGATGGATCAATTGACAACGAATTAAACAAGCTTAGCCAAGTAACGAAGCAGTTACAGGGAAAACTGAAGGCCAAGAACAAGGAGCAAAGTGGATCAAATAGATTGATAATGATATGCTGGGATTACAAATCCAGAAATAAAGAGAATTTAAATCATAATATCGGAGCAGAAGCGAAACAGCTTTGGGCAGCCAATTAAACCAATAATAAATAAAAATCATGGACAACAAGTACGAACCAACAAAACCAAAAGATTCAGAGAATTTGTGTTGATAATAAATCACTAACGAAACGATTCTGATGACCCAAATAGATAATTTGGTAGGAATGGCCTATCTGATGTACAATACAAGTGATTATACAGAAAGCGAACCCCAAGAATACAACCCAAAACGGAATGATGAAAATTTGCAATAACAGACTTATCAGGAAGGTAATCGAACCATTTCATCCTGACTCAAGGTGGATGGCAAGCCTTTATAAATCTGGTAAAGTAAAGAGATCAAACCCGAGATAATGCAGACAAAGTTAAAAGAGTTATTAACGGAATTCAGAAAAACGATATAAAATCACAAGCGATCCAAAAAACAGCTAAGAAAAGGGATGAATACGATAATCACTACATACTATATGGATGATGTGCGTGCAAGGAGTAGATACCGTTGTAGTATATGATTGTGAACATATAAAGATTGGTGATAAAATAACTCACTAAAAGAACGGAAGAGTGCAAGCTGCAAACCACCCGGTAAACTAACACGACAACGGCAACAGCAGTATCGTAATAATGTAATCAAGAGGTAGACTTTATAAAAACGGACAATCAAGGAATGCCTCAGTAACAGGAAATTGTAGCATTTCATTGCGACATCACACCACATTCACAATTAAATAAGAAAGCTGGAACGAAAACAGTGGTTTCTGTAAGCGGAGCGAAATGTGAAGAAGGATTCACCGACAGGACGCAATCTCAAATAGCGGAAGAGTAAATGTAGCAGCCGAGGAAGGAAAAATAAAAACTACCCGAGTATACGCTGCGGGAAGAATAACGGCTGGAGACGGAACGTGTCAAGGAGGAGAGTACACCCTATTGAATCAACTAGTCAAAGGAGTAGTAGTGATTGAAAGTTATCAAGTAAAGTTGGAGAAATATCAAGGATATTTTGATCCAGATACGCAAGCAATGAAAAAGTACCCTCAATGTCTAGCAACAGATAGATCATGCAATACGGGAATGTCAACGATCGTATATCACGCCGATACCAGAACTTGTAGACTCACCTTATTGAAGAGCGCAATATTCGATGAAGTGCAAGGACAAGTGCACAGAGAAACAGAAACTAACACACAAAAAAGTGCATTAGATGAATTACGGAGAACCGGAAGAATCGGAAAACCAACGATCACCACAACTATTGGATCAGAGGTCACACCAACGGTAGTAATATCAACGGACACCACAATCGGAATGAGATTCATAAAAGGGCGAATGGTGAGCAAATGCGACGAAATGGTAGCCAGTACTAATTATAAAGGAATATTTTTATCGCGAACAGCAATACCGAACGCAAAAGCGCAAATAGACCCCAAGGATGTAAAACTATATCTTTATATAAATAACAAGATGGATTTCTTATATCATAAAGGATTGGCATCAACAGAGAAAATATACTACGATTTGGTTAAAAATGACTGTATCTTGAACAGAGAAATATTAAAAACAAAGTTAGCAATGGCAATCACAAATCCGGATAACGCAATTCCACTACTACCACTCCAGGAAGGATATTTTGGGAGAATTGTTGGGAGAAGTTATGTACACGTACAAATGTGAAAAGACAATTGCAAAATTGCCAGAGAATTCAACAATCCCAAGAGATAAATGCATAAACGAATTAGAGATAATGCATAAAGGAAAAATCAGATTCGCTCAACCAGTAACAAGGATGATAAATCCAGAGAAATTCGTACCTAATATGTTCAGTTGTAGTAATGTATATGGACCATTATTCGAAATAAGAGATGGAAGTTGGTTACAATTTCCAACTCGAGTAATCGTAGCACCGCCAAAAATATTTGGATTAACAGAATTGGCCAGCGAAGCAGAATTCAAACCAGTTGATATATCACAGAGTGGAATATACCAAACAAAAGATCTGGAACGAGCCAGAGAACATCTACTATTTCCAGCACAAAGGCAAGCTATACTATCTAATATTGTGACGATAACGGGAGGTAACAACTATGGAGAGAAACCTAACTACGAATTGTTACTATCGCCGGATCATTTTCAACACGCTACAGCAAATATGATGAAAGCCATGTGGGGAAGATTCTTAATCTTCGGACAAATGATGGCAGGAATCTTAGGAATAATTCTTATTATTCAAATCGTAAGAGTAATCATAACACAAATGTTAGCATGTTTCGATATTTACAAAAGAGAAAGGAAAAATCAACTGGAAAATGGCAATTGGATTCTTACCGTTTTTATCTAAAACAATGGTATTACATGGACACTCAAAAGATATCCACAAGATAAAAAGATTAGTAGGAATTCTAACTAAAATGAATGGTACCGATGAAGAAGTCGGACGAAAATTTAAAGCGATAATGAGATTAGAAGCCGAGAAAACCAGAATGAAGCGTCAGAAAGCGAGTAACTGGAAACGATGGATAAATTTCAGAGATGATAGCAGTAACAACAGCGACAATGATGAAAACCAAGGAGGAACACAGATGCTAACTCAAGAGCAACTCAAACAATGGGAAAATCGAAAGACAAGACATAGTGGACACTATAATCATCCACCACCAGTATACGAATGCCTAAAGAAAGCAGCATCATCAGTAGAGAGAAACATGCCAGTAGAAAGACACGTACCAATACCAAGATCAACAACATTACGAAATATTTATCCAGTACCATACGAACCAAATTGGGCAGACTTAGTACCAAGAACCAGCC
Source organism: Schmidtea mediterranea (assembly GCA_022537955.1). Classification (NCBI taxonomy): domain Eukaryota; kingdom Metazoa; phylum Platyhelminthes; order Tricladida; family Dugesiidae; genus Schmidtea; species Schmidtea mediterranea. The sequence goes on from CM039680.1 coordinate 178,255,180, forward strand.
AAAGATCAAGAAGTGTGGATCAGGATCCAGAAACTCGAACTATAGCTATGTTACAAACATTAGCTGGACCAACATTAACGGTACCCATAGAAATAAATGGGGTAGAGATAAAAGCAATGATTGATACCGGAGCAAACATCTCAGCAATAAATATGGATAAAATACCCGGAAGATTGTGGCCATGTATAGAAGAAGCTAACATGGATGTAATAACTTGCAGTAAGGAATCGGTAGCAGTCATTGGAAAAATCTGGTCGATAATCGAATATAAAAAATGTAAAAATCAATACGTATTTAGCAGTTATCAGGAGATTGAGCGCAGATTGTATAATTGGAACAGATCTCATGCCAGAATTATTAAAAGAGATAATAATAGATCTAGGATCAATGGAGCTGAGAGATAAAACCGGACGAATATGTATGTTGAAATCAGAAGTGAGATGCTCAGAGAAAATAGTAGTGCCAGGGCGCACACAAATGATTTGCTATGTAAAAGTGAATGAGGAGACCAGAGGAGAAATGATTTTCGAGCCTAATCACAAATTTGAGAAAAAGAAAGAACTGCCATTAGCCAGAGAGATAGTGTATGTAAACGACAACAGTGAAATTCCGATCAACATTACAAATTTTGATGAAGAAGATAAAGTCATTTACGAAAACGAAAGATTGGGAAAATTAACACCGATGATGGATATCGAACTTCCAACAGCAAAAACTGAAGGAACTGAGGAAGAATTATGGACTATCGACAGTCAGCTACTAAACGAAGCGGAAAAAGAGCAACTACAAAAACTGCTAATGGAATTCAAAGATATATTTGCAGCATCTGACTTAGATCTCGGTACAAGCGACGTAACGCAACACACGATACCACTAACAGATGATACCCCAATAACACTACGGCCATATCGACTGGCAGAAGCTCAGAAATCTGTAGCAGAAAAAGAAGTTCAAAAGATGTTAGACGCAGGAGTAATCGAACCAAGTTGCTCACCATGGCAATTTCCAGTGGTCATGGTAAAGAAAAAAGACGGAACACAACGGTTCTGTATAGACTATCGACGACTCAATGCGGTAACAAAACGGGATACATACCCGCTACCAGATATAAACGAGATGTTACAAATGTTACACGGAGCAGCTTATTTTACATCGCTAGACTTAAAAAGTGGTTATTGGCAGATAAAAGTCAAAGAGGAGGACAGAGAGAAAACTGCCTTTACAATTGGAAAAGATCTATATCAATTTAAGAAAATGCCTTTCGGACTAACTAACGCACCAGCTTCATTTCAGAGATGTATGAATTTCGTAACTCACGGCATCAAACAGTGTATGGTATATATTGATGATTTGTTAATTTATTCTAGCACCTTCGAGCAACATTTAAAAGATATCCGTAATGTATTCGTTCGACTGAGACAATGGAAATTAAAATTGAAACCATCAAAATGTGATTGGGCAAAGGAAAAAGTTACCTTCTTAGGACATATTGTGTCAGCAAGAGGCAAAGAACCGGATCCAAGAAACATCGAAAAGATAAAGAATTGCCCTGCACCAAAGACAGTCACGCAAGTGCAAGAATTCTTAGGCTTATGTGGATATTATCGAAAGTTCATCAAGAATTACGCAACTATTGCGAAACCAATACAAGAATTAACCAAAAAAGATACCCCGTTTATATGGGAAGAGGAACAACAAACAGCCTTTGAAACACTCAGAGATAAACTGATATCAGCACCAATACTCGTACACCCAGATTTTAAGAAACCGTTTTTGTTAGCAACAGACGCAAGTGGATATGCATCTGGAGCAGTCCTAGGACAATGGGATGACGAGAAAAGAGAACGAGTTATTGGATATTATAGTCGAACGTTCAAGAAACATGAAAAGAATTACTCTGTGACCGAAAGAGAAGCATTAGCGATAATTCAAGCTATTAAACATTTCAAATATTTATTATGGGGTCACGAGATATATATCACTACAGATCATCAACCATTGGTATGGCTAGGCCAACATAAAGAAGCCTCGAGTAGATTAATGAGATGGGCGATGCAGTTGCAAGAATACTCACCGTATATAAAGTTCAAATCAGGAAAAGCGAACGCCAACGCAGATTGCATGTCAAGATTTGTATTTGAGGAACTGATGGATCAGGATGTAAGACGAATATGCATGATAATCGCAGAGGACATCGACTTTACAAAGCTGAAAAATGAACAGAAAGAAGACGAAGAGTTGAAAACAATAATCGAATTCATGGAAACTAACGATATGAAAATCTTCGACAACAACAGTAAATTAAAAGAGCATATGGAAAAACACAGACACCGATATACCATGGAGAAGGGATGGTTATTATTAATGGATGGCGAGAAAAGACTTATGTGTTTACCAGAGAGTAGACGAAAAGAAGTATAGATGCAATATCATGATGGGAAACTTGGAGGACACATGTCAGCTAAAAAGACGGAAGCAAGACTACGCCAAAAATATTATTGGCCAAATATTGGAGAGGACGTAAAAGGGTGGATAAAGAATTGCCTGATATGTGCAACCAGAAAAAGCACAGGAAGTAAATTGAAAGCACCGCTAAAACCAATGCCAATTCCACCAGAACCAATGACAATGATTGCAATGGATGTAGTAGGACCATTACCAGAAACCAACGATGGAAACATCTACATATTAGTAGTAACAGATTATTTGTCAAAATTCCCGGAGGCATTCGCAATACCAGATCAAAAAGCCAGAACAATAGCGAGAATCCTAGTAGAGGAAATATGCTGTAGATACGGAACACCCAAACAGATCCTAACTGATCAAGGAACCAACTTTATGAGCGAAATAATAGAGGAAGTAACGAATTACTTCAGAATTGCGAAGCTGAGAACATCACCGTACCATCCGCAAACAAATGGTCAAACCGAACGATTTAACGGCATATTGATAGAAATGATGTCGAATTATGTAAGCAGACACCAAAAAGATTGGGACAGATATATAAATCTATGCCTTATGGCTTATAGAATGTCAATACATTCAGCAACAAAAATGAGCCCATTTAAATTAATGTACGGCAGAGAATGCAACATGCCGATAGACTTAGAATATCAACCGCCAATATCACAGTATATGGAAATTGATGATTATGTAACAGGATTCAAAGAGCAAATGCAAGAGATCTGGAAAACAGCAGGTATGAATATTAGATTTAATCAAGAGAGCTACAAAGAGTTACATGATAAAAAGCGAGATGTACATAGCACAACTTTCAGGTTGGAGACTGGGTAATAATTGCGACGCCAGAAATTATCCCAGGAGTAGCCAGAAAATTACAAAGATGTGGTAAAGGACCATACGAAATAATTTACGTAAACGAGAACAATGCTCGAGTTAAATTGGTCAACAACCCACTCACCAGACCTATTTACGTGAACGTGAGTAGATGTAAAGCGATACCGAGAACAATAACAAAAGAACCAGAGAATCGAGGTATGCAAACTAGATCACAAACTCAACAGCTAAGTATAAACGGACTAACGATGAGTCGAAAAATAGAAGCAACATCAAATAACACCGTGGAGGAACCTAAATCGGATGAATCCAAAATAACTCTAAACGCGACTCAAGACAATGTAGACAAGATGGATATAATAGTGAAAGCCATCCGAGAAATAATGCCAGAATGGGTCGAAGGAAAAGGATGGATGAGAATAGTAAACAAAGCGGGAAAAATCGCAATGGATTACGCTAAAGGAGCTAGAAGTCCACCAGAAATGGATCGTATCAAGGAAAGCATACCCATGATCTTCACTATGGCAGATGTAGAAGGGAACGTACCCTACATATCGCAGTACAACACAGAAATACTCAAAGGATAATAGACATAATTCAACTTATGCAGAAATGCGGACACGCCTCAAATATACCAAACGAAGAGGGACAAACACCATTAATGCTCGCAGTTGCAGCAGATGTTTCTACAACAGTTCTGAGAGAACTACTAAAAACAGGATCATCGTTCAAAGAAAAAGACAATGGAGAAAATAATGTACTACATTATGCGCTGAAATCCGGACAAGCAAGCGCAATAAAATTTATAACCAGTAACGCGACAATCAGAGAGAGAGAAATAATGAGTAAAACAATCCAAACATTATGGGAAGCTATCGATGCCAAACAAGACGAAGCAACAGCCAATCTGATGAAATGGACCTACGAAGGTTCACCACTCAAAGTATTCGATCTGAACTATATGGTAAGAAACAGAAACGTTCTTTTAAAGGAAACAATATATGCTCACTATCCTTTCCCAAAAACAATAAAAGCAATGTTGAAATGGGAAGGACTGAAATTCACCAATCATCCAAAAGAAGCAATACGAATCGGAGATCGAAAGGAACAACTATTGATGATAATACACAGATGGCATCGAAAGCAAATAAGATTTCAAGCGAGTAAACAAGAGATAAAAGAAATGGACGATATAAAAGCGAGAATAATAAAAGTATACGAGGAAATAATTGAAATAATAAATGTCGAGGACGACATTTCAAAGGAAACCCCGGATGGAGGTAATAATGGAGAAGGAGGAAGTGACAACAGCAAAGATCAAGGCGATCAAAATGCTAGAGACGAAAACAAATCCGCACAACAAGAGAAAAAGGAATCATCTAACGAGGAACGTCAAGAAACGAGCAACAGAAATAACGAGGGAAAGCGAAACAAAGGGATGATGTTACTACAACAAAGGAAAAATCAAAACCGACCGACCCTGCTACAAAAAATAATGATATTGATCACGTCCATCAAGTTAACAGAAGCTGAGGAAAACATCACGAAGGAGATAAAATCGTTCAGAATACGAACAATAAATGAGAAAGGAAGCGCAAGCAAAGGAATATGCTTACAACTGACGATGAATACAAGCATAAGTTGTCAATTCGATTCCATAGGAAAACCAGGAAAGATGGAAATACGATCCGAAAACTCATCATCATGCCAAACCACCAAAGATGTATGTAGAGATGCCACAGAAGATAAAAACGTAAAAATCCAAGTAAAGCCAGGAATAGGCAAATTGCGAATAATAAACAGAGGAATAGAAACCATTGAACAAGTATGTATACAAAATAAAATTATCGATTGTTGGAGAATGAACATGAAAGCAGGAAAGAAAGGTGAATGGGATAGTCTAGAAGGAAATGCAGAATATATAATATGTGCCAACAATGATATAATAATAACATGCACATTAGCCAAAACCCTGGGAGAAAAATTCACAACACCAAAAGAAGAGCCATACAAACGTCGAGTACGAGAAAATAAAGAAATAATAATAAAAGTAGAATCAAACCCCAAGAGTGGAGAAGAGATAATAGTCGAAAATATGGGCAAAGAACCCATTACAAAAGTTTGTGTATTCGAAACCAAAAAGAACGGAACGATAAATGAAAGAATCAAATGTCAAGCAAATGAAGATATCAAAAATCAAAAATACCGTATCCCAACTAAAAGAAAACGTGGAAAGTATATAGTACACGTTCAGAAAGGAAGAGATGATTACTGGAAATCAATAACAAGAAAGTTACTAGAAGTAATTACGACAAAACGTCCGGAAAAAGAAACAAAAGAAAAACCGTATCAACGACAGATCAGAGAAAGTAAAGCAGTAATAATAAACATAGAGTCAAATGCAGCAAATGAAGAAGAAATAGTAATTGAGAACACAGGTGAAAAACCTATCACAAAAATCTGCGTATACGAACCTAAAAGAAACGAACCAGTAAACAAAAGAATACAATGTGAAACAAGCAAAACGATAACGAATCGAAAGTATCGCATACCGACGAAAAGAAAACTCGGAAAATATGTAATAAATATCCAAAAGGGAACTCATGAACATTGGAGAACGATAACAAGGAAACCATCCAAGTCAAATGCAACAGATCAATCAACCGAGAGAAAAACAAGTAACGAAACATGGAAAAAAGGAATGATCATGGACGACAGCCACCTTTCAATCCACGAAGCATTACAACTCCGGAAAGCACTTAAAAATGTACAACCAAAAGAAGGAATAATGGAGACAACCAATGCAAGGGAAAGCACAACCATGCAGCCTAACGAAAAGAATTACATGATTAAAATGATCTGGATAACAACAGCAATAGTAAGCAGCGTAGTGATGCTGATAGTAATTCAACTAGTAAGAACCACCAAATGCAGAAAGAAACCAGCGAAGAAAAGATTATGGCCAGCAGTGGAAAAATTCAACTATGATATCGAATTAGGACAATATGATACAGAGAAAACTGAGGAATATGAAATCATAGGAAACTCTAGCACAAGCGGACTCTGGTTAAAAGAACCGCCCATTATCGAAGCACAACAATGGTCCAATGAATCTGATGTATACCAGATAATGAATGAGAAATACTGGGATATACGGACATTGCGTATAGAGGCCCCGGAGACGATGGTGTAAAACGAGAAAGAGACGTTGTATATAGTGTAAAATATTATGTAGTATAATGGTAGTAATAGTATGCATATGTATATATAAATATTGTACAAAATGTGTCAGAAATAATGAGCAAACAGAAACGAATGTCGATGAATTAATGATGTATTATAATCAACAGATGAATCCGAATAATGCAAATCAACAAAATCAAGTTAGAATACCACCGTTCACAGAAGGAAGTCAACAACCAGCAGCTGCCAATGCACCTATAGAGATCGTAGAATTAAATCAAGGAATATACCAAGATCAAGGAATCGAGGCAACGTGGAGACGACAATGTGAATTAATGACATTAATAACGAACAATGCGCAAACTCAGTGGACAAATACTCATCTAGTATTAACGGAAAGTGTGAACAGAGGCCTACAACAAGCCATAAGACTGGAAGAACAACAGAGAACTATATTACAATTACAAAGAATAAATGAACAATTAGCAGATCAAGTTAGATGGCAAGCTGACGAAATTAGAAGATTACGTAGTAATCAACAGCACGTAGATCCAGCAAGTTGGGTGGAATGGATAGCATCAATGCCAGAATTCACCCCAGAACCGGATTCAACAGTAGAGTAAAAATAAAGCGTACCTTGTAAATATGTAAAATAACACGACAGAAAACGAAGCAACGTCAAGTAATTGAAAATTTTTGTAGATATGCAGACGATCATCGAGAGAATTAGAGGAAGCGAGAATCCATCCGAAACTACGAGACGAATAATGAAGGAAAAAATCAAAGTGGTGAACGACATAAAAGAAAGACTAAAATGTTGTAAATGTAAAGAATTGCTGATTGGAGCGAGACAGACGAAATGCGGATGTAGAATATGTACAGATTGTACGATAGAAGTGATAGAAACAAAAACAATAAAATGCCCTGGATGTGACGAGACGATGGAAAGAGATGAAGATCCGACAACAATGGATAAAGCTACCAACAAAGAGATCAACAACCTATTAATTCAATGCCAAGTAAAAGAATGTGAATGGAAAGGACGTATGAAGGAAGCCGAAAGTCACGCAAACGAATGTGAATATAACGAGATATTATGCGAAAAATGTCAAACTATCATAACGAAAAAGACTATGAAAGAACATCACCAAGTGTGCATCAAGAGAGAAGAGAAATGCGAATTCTGTGGAGTCATCGACGAATGGATAAAAATAGAAATGGAACATCGGAATCCAAAAGAGGAGCAAATATGTGATCTATATGAAGGAGTATGCGCAAACAACTGCGACAGGAAAGAGAAAGTCAGATTAAAGGAACATTGGAACGAATGTAGCGGCAAACCAGTCAAGTGCCCGTTAGAATTATTCAATTGCCAAACACAACTACCAATTGCGGAGATGCGAAAGCATATGATAGAAAATAGTATCGAGCACACCGAAATCATGATGAAAACGATAGGAATGTTGGCATGGGAGGTGAAAAGCCTACGAACAGAAAATGATGCACAAAAAGCAATAATAAGAGAAATATTAGAATCCAGAAAGAATTTCGAGAGAAGCCAAGGAGACACACTCAAGAAAATGGTCGAAATGGAAAAGAAAATGCAACAGATGACCAACAGCATAAAGGAACTAGAAACCAACAGTTCTATAGCCAGAAAACATCCTACAGCACCATTTATATGGAAAATAACCGAATTCGCAGAAAAGCTCCAGAGAGCAAAAGACGGAACACAAAGAATCCTAGACAGTCCACCAATATACAGTTGGGAAAATGGATACAAATTGGGCATTAGATTATATCCGAGTGGAGATGGGAATGCAACAGGTACCCATATCAGTGTCTTCATCAGAGTAGGAAGAGGAGATTATGATGAATTATTAACATGGCCTTTTAAACAAAATATGATATTAACGATGAAAGGACAAGAGGATTACCGCAATCCAATCAGAACAGGAAACGAACCACAGATGGGAAGGCCAACAACTGACTGGAATACAGCAATTGGAACACCACGTTTCTATCCACAACAACGATTGAGAGGAGAAGGATTCTTGCGGGAAGATAATCTGTATATAAAATTAGAAGTGGAGAAGCCAGACAAGACGTTGTAAAGAGAAAAAGAAAGTGTAAATAAATGTAAATAAAATAATAAAAATCAAATAAAAATCAAAAAATTACAAATAATCAGAAAAATCAGAAAAACAAAAATTCAAAAATAATGACGATATTTAGATGGCAAGCGGAATCAGCGAAGAGATAACAGTACAGATGAGAAAAGGACCAGATTCGATATGGACGAGACTACGGAAAAAACCAGAGGAGGAAGAGAAAGCGGATACACTAGCAGCAGCAATTATATACTATAAAGACTATGACGGAATAAGACGGCCAACGCGAATCATAAAAGCGATATACTCACAAATGAGAGTGAGAAACGAGGAGCTGAGAAAAGAGGAACAGAGATATTTAACGTTTAAAGATAATAAAGTATTTACCGACCGACAAAGCAAAGAAATGGCTGCAGAAGGATTTTATTTTACAGGAACACCAGAACTACCAGACGAGGTAACATGCATCTATTGTAAAGGAAAACTCGCAAAATGGGAAAAAGGAGAAACAGCAAAACGAGAACACCTGAGGAAATTTTCAACCTGCCCATTTAGAATTAATATTGACGTCAGAAACCAAGCAATGAACAGATCAGAAGGACTCCGAAAATCAGAATTAGACCAAGATGAAAAGGGAGGCGAGAAAAAGATAACGATAATAAAGAGTTTCGAAGACCCAGCAGAATTAATATGGGAAAAAGAGACTATAAATAGAACATTCGAAGAGAGAATCAAAACCTTCAAAGGAAATCCAAGAGCAGCAGAATTTGCGAGTCAAGGATATTGTCAAACAGCAAGAGGAATAATGTGCGAAGGATGCAAAAATCAACAGCCAATACCAGATCAGAATGTCAAAAAGCTAAAGCATAAAGGAAAATGTATGTATAAGCAAGAAAAAGAGTCAAAGAATATCGAAGTAATAATTACCAACCAGCAAATAGAAGATATCTTAGATCGGCCAAAAACTAGAACCATAATGCTATTATCAGGAGTAGATACTCAAAAAATGAGGAAAATAATCCAGGAAAGATTAGCTAATAATTTAGAATGGTACGACTCGACACAAGCAATAATTCGAGCAATCAAGCGATATCAGGAGAAACCGAAAGAAAATCGTGACAAATCAATGATAAAAGAAGCTATTTTGGAGCAGTATCAATGTGTGACATGTTGGCAGAAACATGTTGAAATAATTTATATGCTTTGTGGACATATGGTCACATGTGAAGCATGTGGGTTAAAAGTCGATATATGTCCAGTATGTAGAAAGCCGATCAACGGGCGGATCAAAGGATTCCGTTTCGCTGATCAGTAATTAAAAATGGAAGCAACATGTAAAAAGTGTAAATAAAGATAAACGTAAAAACAAAAAATTATAAAAAAAAACTCAAAAACCACAAAAATACGAGATGATGTAAATTATGATAAAATTTTGATATGAGTGAAAAGAGAGAATAATCAATTATTAATATTCAGAATTACAATGAACCAAAACGAGATGATAAGCCAAAAGATAGAGAAAACTGCAAAAGAGGCGGAAGAGTCAAAACCAGCGGTCAAAGATCAATCAGAATCAATAAAAGTAACAAGTGAGGAAGTAGAATTATGGAGACAAAGAACGTTACAATTAAAAGAAATGCTACTAATCGCAGAAGAGGAATTAGTGCAAGAGACTCTAAAAACGAAAATGATGAAAGAAAAGTGGGAAAAACAAATAGAACAAAAAATAATTTACCCGGAAGGAAAAGAGAAAACGTACCAAGAGCGAGAAGAGGAAATGATGAAGGAATTTATGCAGAACCAAACGAGAATCAGAAATCAACGGAAAGAGATACAAACCCTAGAGCAAGAGAAGCAGGACCAACAAAGTGAAATAGAAAGATTGAGAGAAGTGATAAAAGATAAAGAAGCAGAGATACGAGAAGAAGGAGAGGAGACGATAAAAATCATACAGCAAATGCAGGAGGAAATTGGGCAAATTAGTACCCAATACCGAATAGAGAAAACAAAGAGAACCCATTTGGAACAAGCCAAAGAGTGGGCAAAAAGACAAGCGCGATATTGGAAAATCAAATGGACAGAAGATAGAGAACAATCAAGAAGTAATTGGGAATCGCGGATCAGACATTATATTCAGCAAATAGCCGAAGAAGAAGATAGAACAAGAGCGTACAAAGCCAAATGGGAAAACGCAAAGATCGAGATCAATAAACTGAGAAACCAAGGGCAAAAACCATCAAAGAAAATTAGAGAGCCCAGAGACGATAGACAAGAAAGAATGCTGACTCAGATAACTGATCAAGCAAGAAAATGGCGAATAGAATGCAGATTATGGGAGGACGCCAACGCAAAACAAGCTAGCTATATAGTGAAATTAGAGCAGGAAGTTGAGTACCAACAAACCAGAGTAAAAGAGATGCAAATCGAGCAGGACGAAGCTCATCGACAAAGACGAATACAACAAATAAAAGCGGAAAAGAAAGAAAGTTGGATTAAATTAGAAGCAGGAAAATGGAAGGACCAGTACCAGGAAGCCAAAAAAGAGATAAGACGACTACCCAAGAAATTGCTGAATACCGAAGATTGGGAGCTATGGGAGCAGATTGAAGAGCAGAAACATACACTCGACGATTACAGTAACCAAATACAAACATTGGAATTCAACGAACGAATCAGAAAGAATACAATAGACAGGCTCAGAAAAACCGAAAAGGCCCACAGAAAATGGATTGATCAATTAAATCAGAAGATACTGGAAACCTTAAATGAACAAACTGATGAAAGACGACAAATCCAACAATTAAACGAGAGGATAACAGAACTCCAGCAGGAGGTGAACGGACACCGAGGAGTTGCAGTATCTAAAGAGATCACGTTGAGACATCAACACGAAGTCAACGAGCAGTTGAAAGAACAAGTTGAAGCAGAGATAAAAGCGATAAAGCAAGGATACGAGGAAAACGAACAGAATTTGAGAAAAGAGATTGAAAAATTAAAAGCGTTGGAAAACACGCATCGATTAGAAATGCAAGTAGAGGAATTAACCGAAAACGCAGACTATCTTGCCTATCTCTTAGACGAAGAGATACAAATATCAAATTCCTTGCGAGAAGAAGTAAATATGTTACAAAACCGACCACCAATCCTGCTTATGCCATTATACCCAACTGAAATTATAAACCAAGTACCCGCCGAACCCGATGAAGGATTCGGGGAGACGGACGAAGCGGCAATATAAACCTAAAGAGGGAAAATTGTAAAGTGTAAAAAGATAATAAAAATAATAAAAACGATAAAAACAAAAATTGTAATCGATGTATATTTAGTATGAATCCAAATGAAATAGAAATCCGAATGAATCTAGAAGACGGAGAATACGTACCAAGCCCAATTCAATTAGTAGAACCAATCGAGCAAGACCCACTGAGATATTACAGTAAAAGATGGAGAGCCGAAAGAAAAGAATGGCAAGAATTAGTGGAGGAACAAGATTCAGAAATCGCCCGGATAAATCAACAACTAATGCAATCTAAACAACTAGCCAATATGATAAAACGAAGACTAACATCTAGCATGGGAGAAAACAGAGATCAAAGGAGAGAAAATGAACGATTGAGGCGAGAATTAGCCGAAATAAAGACTCGTGTAATCCTGGAAGATTATTGGAAAACCGAAGCAGAACGAATGCGAGATAGCAGAAAGAGCGAACAGAGATATGTAATACAACTAGAAGACAGTTGCAAAGAAGCCAGAGAGATAAAAGAAAGTCATCAACAAACTCAGGACGAAATTAAAACATTAACAGAACAGCTCCAGGAAGCGAGACGAAAGCTAGAAAAGCAAACAGCTAAACGAATAAATTATAAACGTCAACTTAAAAGAAAGCAAGCGAAAGAAAGAAATCTCCAAATGAAAATCTATAACCAACAAAGAGTAATCAAAGAAAACAAAGAACGACTAAAAGAACTCCCAAAAATAACCGAGCGATTAATAAAAGCCCAAATCCTAATAACAAGATTTTCAGAAAACAAAACTAAAGAGGAGTGCGAGAAACACTCAACCCCAGAAAAAGAGAAAGAATAAAAAGGGCTAAAACTCCACTGTGAATAAACGAAATAACCTTGTAAATAAATATAAAATTAATTACGTATAAAAATAGAAAGTATGAACCCAAACCTGTGGATAATAATGATGATAATAATGAGAAAATGCAATACTGAGAACCCGTTAGAAAAATGCGAGAAATCCCAACCCTTCAGAAAAGAAGACAGCACCTGTGCCGATTACAAAGAAATGTGTAGTAATCCCAATAACGAAGAATGTCAGCAGATAAACCTCCAATGTATGCAATGCCCCACAAAAGAAAACAAGGACGAACTGAAACAGAATATCGAGAGAACCCAAGCAATGGTACAAACCCTATTGAAAAATAATGAAGAAATAGCTAATATAAAAAATGAGAACCGAGAGATAAAGAAAACCCTAGAAAATATCATCAAACAAATTCAAAGAAAAGCCAAAGCAAATCCCAATAATAAACCAATTCAGGAAATCCAAGAAATCGTCTTATCAATCGAAAGACAACAAGGAAAACAAATCAAACGAAGAAATGAACCCCATACAACAGGTCTATCAATCGAACTTATACTACCGATTAGTATAACCTCTAACATGATACTCCTAATATGCTGTCTCATCCTCGGCCTAACAAAAAACAAGCAAAGGCAAAATACCCCAATTCAGAAACTTAGAAGAATGTTCAACCCAATCCAAAATACCAATCAAGTTAGCAAAACTTCAAGACTCTCGCAGATTTCCATCAATCACCCTTCAAGATCAACCCAGCTCGAAAGCGAAACTCAAGCCGTCATCGATTCATTCGAAGCCAAATATAACTGATTTACATTGATTGATTAATTCAGACTGATCTATAGTGATTTGAACTGATCTTATAAAACTTGCATTGTTATTAAAACTGAACTATCCAATTTTGATTATGTATCGTAGCCGGACCTTAAGTCCATCTTTGCCTTGATGATTTAACTTTACCGTAGAAATTTTTATGAATGTGAATATTGAAAATGAAAATGTATGTGTCATTTTGAAATCAATTGAAATTGCGGGTCGCAATTTTACGGACCCCCGAGTGTTTTATGTTGGGCCAGAACGTAAACGGCCTTGGAAAATGTTTAAATGGATCAGAAACACACACGCAAAAATAACACGCAATTTAAATAAACCCACTGAAACATCAAGTAAACCCGATAAAATCTGAGAAAATAAAAGAATTAAATATAAAATAATAAACATAAAAAAAAATTAAAATATTAACAAAATGCACCAAGATTCGCACGATACCTATACAAATATAACAAGAAAACACAACAAATTCGACGAAATTGGAAAAATCAATTAAAGTTCATTAAATTGAAATTTAAATCGAAAATTTTGAATTAGTAATAATTCAATAAAAATTCGAAATAAAAAATTATAAAAATAAATCGAAAAATAATAAAAATAAATAATAGAATTTGCTAGAAAATAACAAGGTCGAATTTTGTTTTACTGCATCAAATTTCACACGTCACACAAATAGGTATATATACTGATCCATTTTCACATTTAACTAACCAGTTTTTCAAACTAAGTTTGAACTTTAACCATTTTGAAAACCATTTTGAAAATCTACCATTTTCAGATTCCAATTTTGAACTTTAACCATTTTTGAAAATTGTGAATCGTTGTTAAAACTATTTGTAAACCATTTTTCAGATCAGTTTAGAACCATTTCGAGAATTTGTTTTATTATTCTAGGTGAGAAATATTTATGTTGGAGCCATCTTTCCACACCACGTTCATAGCATCTCTGTAGAGCTCTGCTTGACGGCGGTGTGGGGAGAGAGGCATTTATGTTTTCTATTATGACATTTTATGTTTTGTATGAAAATTTTGGAATGGTCATGGAGGGTAATTTCTGTTATTTTGTCCTAATTAATAAATATTATTAATATATTTAAATTATTCTACATATATCTAACTTATTTTATATGCTTTTATAAATTTTAATGTCGAAATTTTTCCGGCCCACAGCCGACACATCACGCAAGTAATTAAAATCTACATAGTACAGATGCATGTAAGTGCGTGGAAAATCGCCAATGATATGTACCCGTGAAGACTCAGCGTGCGCAACGCAGCGGTCGTAACGTCAATATTATCCCTATAGCTGAAGCGAGAAATAAGGAAGAAGTCTCTGGCTGCTTCCTCGTTTCTCAATTCTGTAAAATCGACCTAAAATTATGTTACATACGGCTTAAAATTATCACACCGAGTAGTCCAGTGGGCACTCAATAAATATAATATGAACACAATATGCGTCTAAGGCCTATTAAAGGGAAAGGGTACTCGGGTTAAATTAACTGAAATCGTTGTTATAACTATTTTGATTAACATTTTGAAAATAGATAAAATTTATTGGGAATCATTGAATTCGACTAAATTGAAATTATTAAAATAACCATTAAGTGTAAAAGTAAAGTGTTTTATTTGGATTAACATTTTGAAATAAATAAAATTTATTGGGAATTATCGAACTCGGTTAAATTGAAATTATTGATAAAATTTAAAGCAACCATTGATTGTAGAAGTAAAGTGTTTTATAGCTAAAAATCTAAGTAAATGGTGGGTAAAGATAATTTAAACGCTCGTAAATTATTGATTAGGGTATTAGCAAATAATTTCATCAGTTAGATTATTATAATTCATTCCGATAAAAGCAATCTGATCTTGGAGTAAGAACGAGTAATGTATTGATCTAAACCAAATCAACCCCCGATAAAAATGAAAGCCACTAAGAATCGAATTCTTTGATTTCAAATAAAGAAACGTATCAATTAAAGGTGAAACGATTTTCGAATAACAGTATGAAATCCCTTAATTAAATTGTTGATTAAAGATCCAAATTTTCATTGATTAAAGCAAAGGAAAAGTCTTAAAACAAAGTAATCATTTAGTTAAATGTTGAAAACTATTGATAAAAATAAAATAATCTGTTGATTAACAATCCAAAACTTCATCGATTGAATATAAGGAGAAACGTTAGGAATTAAAACTTTATTATAACGAAATCGTTAGTTAATTGCTAAAATTATTCATTGATAAAAGGAAAAATTACGAATTAAAAATAAAGCACTCATTTGATTAAATGTCGAAAACGATCGATAATAATAAAATAATTCGTTGATTAATAGTACAAACTCATTGTGTTGTAAACAGAGCTTTCCCTTTGATTTAATTAGATGGATTAAAATATATAAATTCCTCACTTAAAAACTTAGCAATTCAGAATAAAATGGGGTATAAAATATTATTCACTGACCAAAATAAAATAAAGTCTGATTAACATAAAGAAATCGTGGTTAAAAGAACCCAAATGAATGAATCAACAAATGAATACCAATCCGTTATTGAATAAAATTGACAAAAACCCAAGTTAACACTATGGTAAAAAGGCAGGGATAAAATCGAAAATGATCCGAATTGGAAACGCGAACCGGCTAATAATATTAGATGCAACTTGACGATAGCCATTCAGTTTAGAAAGACTTTCTCGATATCTGACGAATATCCTGACGCCAAACGAATAACTATAAAGTTAATAAATACACCAACAAAATCACAAGAAATTAACTTACGACGCGCGTAAAATCCGATATAGTCCAACTTAGACGAATAAACATATCAAATGATGAATATCAAAGTGATGCTTGATAAGGAGTCCCATCATTAGAAAGTCTACGCGCACTCCGCAACCGAAATTTGTACTAAGTCGATAATAGAAGTAGCCGATCGATAACTAAATTAACTTGAGAGAATCAACCGGAAACCGGAAACCTACCTTAAATGAATTTAACATCCGCTCGATCGAAGGGATTGACGTTTCCGCCAACATCGTCCTGACAGGATGTGACTAACTTGAATATCGTCGAATTAAGTACAACCGGTAAACTTTAACTCTGTTTCGAATAAACATTAGCCTCATAGAACAGCGGATTTTAGAATTAGTTTAATCAATATCGATGTTATGTATTAGTAAATTGTAACTTCATGTTAATTAATATGACGTTTATATATTTAATAAATTTCAGAATTAATCTCAAACAGCAGTAGGTAGTTGGTAACCCTCAAATCAACCTCAATATCTGATAACATCGCGGATCCTTTGAGTTTTGAAACTGATTTGTAACAGATAGTATCCCTAAATACTTAGTAAATTTTAAATGAATCTTAATTAGTAGTAATTCCATCCACTTAACAAACATTAATGCCCGATAGATAGTGGATTTCGACTCACCCATCGGCCCAACACTAAAAATATTATCTAACATGTTCGAATTATTACCATCATTAACAAGAGTTATATGGGAGGGCCGTGAGGAGTTAGCCAACAGAATACATCACACCAGGAACGCACAGATAAATAACCTTAGTCGTTTCGAGTTGTAATACTAATCAAGCTAGTAGAGTGTAATCGGTCTAAGAGCAATAATATAATCAACGTTTAGTCTAGTATTATTATAAGCCGACGACTTAATCGAATTTGATAACGATAACAATTTAGATATGCCTATCGACCAAATCACCATTCAAGTAGCAGAGGAACCACACCCAGGAGAGGTACCAACAGCCGCCGCGACTACTGAACAACTTCCACCCCGGTGGCCACACCCGACTATTTGGCGATTGTTGGGTCTCGAATCCGATCCCTGTGGACTCGCCGGACAACAATACCCGGCCGAAGAAATATATGATCACGCCAAAAATCTCCTCACCTTCTGGGAACAAGTACAAGAGCAAGTGGACCTCAATGTGGTCAAAGCCCGGATGTACCTCACGAACGTGGAGGAGGACATCCGCGCCGGGCTCATCGCGGAGGCATACCCACCTCACCCAGTCCGCGACACCCGACGGCCCTATACAGTGGCGGCTCTGAAGAAGAGTTTAGAGAGAGAATTCCCGGAAGATGTACTATAGTAATGACGAAGTGTTGTAGAAATTGATTTAAATATTAAGTGTTATTGTTTTTCTTATTCGTTATTATATCTCTTAGATAAACTAACTTCATACAATTTGTTTAGTTAAATAACAAAACTTTGATTTAATGAAGACAAAACAGAATTTAAATGCTCTCCTATTATAGTGATGTCATCTCTACAACTTCTACAAGCGGAACTGGAACGGGCAAGACAATCAAATGCAGAGTTACTCGCCCAAATCCTTCAATTAACTCGAGAGGCTCAACAGTTGAAAGCAACCTGGGTTGATCCAACAAAAACGAGAGCTGTATACCATCGACTCACAGCGGCTCAGAAGGGTTGGGAGGAAGAGCGGCAGCTCAATCAGAGTCTGCGCACGCAAATTCGGGGACTCGAAGTCGCCCTAGCAGTATGCCGGGAGGGTGAAGCGGTCACTTATCCGCTCATCTTCGCCCCAACCCAAATGCCGCAGACAACCACCAAGCCAACAGAACAACCCATCAATAATCGTCGACCGGGACGTAAGGAACGTGCCCGACGTCGAGCAACGCAGCTGCAAAACGCCAAACAATAAATACTCCATATGTGATTAATGCAAAATAGAGTAGTTTTAGTCTTAGTTGAGTCGTTCCTTTGAAATTGCATGTCAGTATTGTCACAAGTAACCTTATTACGTCTCAGTTTTCTACAGTCAATTAAGAATGAATCCTGTATAGTTATGAGGGACAGAGCTAAGCGAGCACAGGTCTTCTATCGACAGCTCGTGAACCCGAGGATTGTCCGAGCAACTACAGTACTAGCACATGGTACTCAATTTTTGCGGGCAATCCACCACTTGAACACATTACCAACGTTGCCTAGCAACGGGTGCCAAGTGGCGATCAGTATCATTTTGTATGGCGTTACGAGGGCAACCACCGATTAGTTCAACCAAACAATGAAACCCTGTAACCCACCAATTGTTTGCTTAAATTCGCTCTTCAGCAACACGTTCACCCTATATTTCCCAGACCCTGCTTTGAAATATTTATTTAAGATAAATGTGGTGATGGGTTTGCCCTCATCATCGACAAAATTATTTTCAGAAATGCTTGTCAAATTTCGATGAAAATTAAAATCTACATCAATTAAAGCATACTAATTGATATTTTATTTAAAAATAAATTATATATTAGAAATAAATAAGTTATTCAAAATGAGATTTGAACCCCTGACACATCAGAGGTATTAGGAGTAGCCGGTCGAATACTATTCTCTATACTACAAATGACAAATAAATTATCCTTTATTGATTTTATGAAAAAATTAATCACACTTTAACCAATTCATTCAATAATTTTATTGAAACGAGCTTATTATTATCATCAACAGCATAATAATATTATAGCATTATTAATAAAAATGAGAGATCTATTATCAATTCGTACATAATAGTATGTAATATTACATCAACAGGGGCTGTACATGACGGGGACACATCCTGATAGAATCCGAGTGAAAAAAGCCTAGGAAAAAAAGCCAAAAACAAATTAGATAATGACACAATTATAAATTCATTTAATGAATATTTATGTTAAGCAAAACCATAAAAAAGTATGTTAGAATGGTTAAATAATTTTTGCAAATGAAAATTTAAGTTTTTATTACTATTGTTTACACAAATGGTTGACCAAATCTGATGTTATGACTGACACCACGAAGATATCATAATATATTTATTTTATTTTTAATACATACAAATTAAATTTGAGCACACTTCAAACAAATCATTTTTGAGCATAGATTGAGCAAATAAACTATATAGTTTTACTAGATTTTATTTTCGTGGCTTTTTTCCGGCAACCGAACTGATCCGGTATATTCTAACGGATAAATCTTTTTTAAAAGTAATTCTGTTAACTTTTAGAAAAGAGATATTGTAATTTGCACCTATATTTTAAATGTATAAAAACAAATTTCAATTTTAATAATTTTTAGTTTTAATAAAAATGAATTTACCATCCTTTGTTCATGTCACATTTGTTATGTGAAATGAAACATTCAATTTATATCGCATATTTTTTACTAAAGAACATGCAGAAAACTTTATCAACTGTCATTCGCATTATGAGTTTCATTATTTTTAGTTACAAATAAGTTATTCAGCATTTAAAAAATAAAGTAATAATTTGTAAAACATTTTTTTAGATGTCTTTAAGCCGAATTTAATCTTTTCTCAGCGTTTTCAACCAGCCAATCAAATTCCTGCCGTTTCCAAATGTTATTTGCTAAAGAAATACAGTAAATCTAACAATACAAGACTTTCAAATATATAAATAATTGTCTTTATTTCAAGACAAATATTAACAGTCAGCTTAAATGAGTCCAAAAATATAAGTACAATTTATACATAAACCTGAAACAATACTGATTCATACTTTGTCCGATTAAATATCATAATCGGCACATAAATTCAATGAATCACGTCATCCGTTTTTAACGCTGTTCCGGATTGAGTGCTGAATAAACGTGTTAAACTAATTATTCAAGGATTGTGAAAGTTTTCACTAATTTCATTGGTCAAGTGTTCAAATCTCATTCTCAAACGTCATTTTATAAAATTATAATGATAATTTCTAAATAAATAATTTAATAAAATAATTGAGAAATTTGTTGATAATAACAATAACCCTTAAGTGTGATAATATAAATTTTTTAACAATTTTTTTAATTTTTGTTATTAAACGAATAATATTGTATGGATATGTTTTGAGTCACCGCCACAAAATTAAGGAAATCCCTAGAAAATTATGAAATAAAATTTCCCCACATAATTTAACTGATATTAGTCTGAACATGTTGTGAAATAATTTTTTCACACCCAGAAGTCATCTTCAGGTAAACAGGGTTAATACTATTTGTTGTGGTGTGGCAAACCAGAGACCATAAAAGAGACAATCCCAAAGATTAGGTGTAAATAAATAAAAACATCAAATTCAAAATATAATTAAATTGCAAAAATTAATTTTTAAAAATAGAAAAAATTAAAATATTTATTTTTTGAGGGAAACTGGTGAGGGTGTATGTAAAATGATGAAAAAAGTTCAAATATAATAAAATAAAATTAATGAGAGTCCCACAAAGAAATATTTAAAGAAAATAATATTTAATTAAAAGTTATTTAGCTAATAAAAATTACCGGTGTCTGAAACCAGAGTAGCTAACAAAATTATTCAATTTTAGTTAAGTATATTTCTCAATTAGGGAAAATCAGAATTAAAAGGGAACGAATTGCAAAAAAATTTGTGAAAGCAATGAAACTTCCTAAATGACAACAAATTAGGAAAGTAAATTAACCAATTTCAAGAAAAGTTCTGTAGATAAATCAATTTTATAAAAAGTGAATCCAATTACACAAAATTTATAAAAATTAGAGGTAACTTATTGTTGGACGTACAGGAGTTTTGAACTACGGTATTATTCATCTCATTGATCTGACCTTCACTTACAGGTTCTAGGGATGATTTACCTGATACGTCGCACGATTTTGATAACCATTGCGCACCCATGACCGAAATCATGTTGGAACTGTGCACAACAGCCGAATGCCATTCGAGCAGGTGAGCGTTGCTACCAACACTACTCCTCGAAGGACCTTCGTCTTTCCCGGATTACTAGCTGCCGCTGGAAGGACTTATGCTTCTGCTTATAAACCCATATTAAATTCCTGATTTCCGCCTAATTCCGTTAAGAAAACCATGGAAAATAATTATGCCCGGCAATTAGTTGTAAGCACCTTTGATCTCATTCGCCGTCGGTACCTCACTTCCCGAATTATAAATTGAGTGGAATAACATTTAACCACAAAAAAAAAATAAAACAAACTGTCAGAAAACGCTATAATTAAAATATATTGGTTAAAACAAAATATAACATTGAAGTCACTCAACAGGACAAGATAAAAAGGAAACAGATGGTTAGAATCATGAATGTCCTCGATCAGCAGTGAGATCAACGACCTAATCTTCTTCGGCATCCATATCCGTGGGAAGGCACTTTCGTTTTGGTGGGCGATACGGCGGGGGATCTCCTCGGTGTTCGTCGTTTCCCCGCGAGGACGGTCCTGCGATTTCGCCTCGGGGACCGACATTTGGTACCTCGCCGGTAAGAACGGCTATTTCGCCCGAATCCAACCCCAATCTACTAAGGGTTCGTATCATTTGAGGCGGTTCCATGTCCTCATCCACTAGATTAATGTGGATAGATTCCGGAGGGGATGAGAACATTACTTGTGGGGCGTAAAGAATATCCGGATCGAACCCCGGGACCTCGAACTCCCGATACGGGGGCGGTAGGTCATCAATCCGATATATGCCCTCCGTTGATCTTGCTTCTCGGAGCCGCGCTTCTTCTTGACGGCGTCGATCCCGACGTCGCTTATTCCGGTTCGGCCGGTGGCGAGCCGTAGGAGCAGTAGAATTCGCCGGGGTTTCCACTGGCATAGCGGCTAGAGAGGACGGAGGGTTGGCAAACGAAGTAGAGACACTGACTGTCTAAACTGGGAGATCCTCGATGTTGGGAAGATGATGGACTGGGATGATACCGAGTTGTCCGGTCCGGACGTTCCCTGGGACGTGAGTTCGGAGCTCTACGTCCGTGAAGGCCTGTCGGAGCGCTCTCGACTGTTCATGTATCAGCAGGCGTTGGCTGCGTGACTCGACGATTAATTCGTCACGCGCCCGCGTGAGCCTGAGGATCTTTTGCCTGAGCTCTCTGACTGTTTCCGGTGGAGCCCAGGTTCCCTTTATTCGCTCATATTTAGCTTTAAGATCGCCATGCTGAAGCTTCAGGTCCTCGTATTTATGCCGGATCGCCACGATTGATGGGGGCAGACGGGGAATTCTTGATGGATTTGTTGATTCGTCGTTATTCTTCATGCTAAAAGAAGAGGGAAGAAAACGAATTAAAATTGGGGTTTATCAAGAGGTGGAGAGTATAGACGGCGAGTCGAGAAGGGCTGTCAATATTTTAATGTTTCACGAGGTTAATTAGGTTCTTACTGGGCCTCTATTTGGCTTAATCCCGCACAGGGGCAAAATTTATTAGCATCATCCAAAGTCTCGCGCCGTAAGGCTGTCATTTGTCGACACTCTAAAATTTAAATTTTTTCATGTTTAGGGTTCGGGTTTGGCTTCTCTGATGCGGGGCGGTAATTCGGCTACACTACAATCAAGTTTATCTGCGTTCAACTGCGTAACTGAGTCTAACTAATTCGTTGGCAACACCTAACTTGTAGTTTTCAACCTAGTTGTTAGAATTAAGATTTTTCCCAACCCGGCTCGTTCAGCTAATTACTCTACGATAGGTGTTTGGGGTTTTAATTTGGATTGCTTAAAGTTGTTTTTACAAAAGTTCGTGAGTTTAATTAATTTAACGGCATAGACCAGATTATGCTTTAGCTATAATTATTTAAAATCACTTTACTATATTCAATGAGTTGAGTTATTTAAATGGAATGACTAAAATATAATTCGACCATGGTTATTTCTTTATTAATAGTACAGGATTTAATAATTTTACGTTAACTAATCCATGCTTTGGCTATATTTAATTAAAATTTAGTTCATAAATATTTGCGATTTTAGTTTCGTTCCATTCCATAAAAAAAATGTATCAATAGTTGTTTAAGATTCAGTTAAAGGGGCATGTAGTGGGTGAATCTTTCATTTGAAGTTTCGTGGAGAACAACCTGGAAAGTAAACTTGTCGTTACTTGTTAGTTAAGCTATTAACGTGATTTAGCACTAAGAAATTTTAGAGATTTTAAATATAAGTAATATATGGAGACTTACTGGTTTTCTCGATGATTTACAAATACGAAAAATTTTAATTCCGAGGTCTTCTAAAATTGTAACGATTATTGATAACTAGCAAATTTATCGATCTGAGTTTGTGTCAATATAATGGACTTCTCACCTAACCTGTCTATGCATGTCACGGTAATCATACACGGTGTGCATCTCATCTCAGCCATGAAAAAAATGATAGATTTTATGATATTGGATTCATTGAAATTTTCTAACGTAACTAGATTTTGGATTTTTCATGGCAGTTAGATTGTGGAATTCTATTACCGTTAGAGTTTGGAATTCTATTTTCTCTTCTCCGTCTCGCTCTCCTGGCTATGCGGACTCCTATTTCAGCTATCATATGATCTTTACAGAGGTTCGTGGTGGATATTTCGCCTATTCTATGGTAATGGTCTTCTAGAGATATCACTCTGTTTAAGGATTTCCTTATTTCTACTTCAGTGGTCGGAATGGATCAACTGTGCTGCTCTCGCATGCCGTGGAACACCCGTCGAAGAGTGGTAAACATTTTATATTATTTCATTGTTGTGTTTCATATTTAAATAAATTATAACGGTTGTTATTTCCTTACAATGTTTTCTAAAATTTTATGTCGATTGGCTATTATCATTGACCTAATTCTTATCCCTGCTACCCGTTAATTACTCGAGAATTTGTTCGAACGATAAAAATTTCTATGATCAGTATCTGATTTTGCCTAATTTCCCTCTATCTGAAATTATTCGCACTTCCCGAGATTTTAAACGACTCGCTCCGGCCACTTTTCAGCAGCCGCCTCGAGTATACAATGGCGCCCTGCGTAGCGGTCCTATGCACAAAGCCAGACCCGACTGCGAACTGCCGAGGGGTTCACGAGGCATGACCCACGAGCTCAACTAAGGGTTTTCACCCACTAGCCGGCACACGGTCCGTCCCATGAACCATCTATTACGATACAATAACTATATATAATTTAAATGGTCGAACTATAAATGTAGATATATGAGATTATTAATATGAGTTAACAAAACATTATGCATCAAAAGTTTGTACTTTCAAAAAGGAATATATTATAACCATAATACATAAAAATCTATAAATGACAATGCAAAATTCCTTACTCTCTTGAAAATTGACGGTTCTGTATCAAGATCAAATTTTTGAGTAAAAAGCATAAGATTAAAAATAATGAATTTCATCACTGTATATATACTAATTTCATGCGTGTGTGCAACCTTATTTTGCAAGGTTTTGGCAGTTTGTTTTATTTCTTTGTATGTTTCTTTTTGCATCTGTAGGCATTTTCCGAATTTTTAATTAATTATTTATTTTATTTAATTTTTGTTATATTTCTATTTTGTTTTAATTACTATGTTATTTATTGATTTTTAGTATCTTTGTGCAGTGCATGTTTATGTACAGTGATTCGTTCAATTACTTCCATTCTTTGACTTTAATTTTTTAAAAAATTTAATTTTTTGTTTAAATGGTGGCTCTGAGCCCAACATTATTAAAATTGTCAGTTTTTTGGAAGATAAATAGAACAGTTTGGGAAGGTTTGAAAACGGATAAATTAAAATTAGAGCGAACCCTTAGACTACTCTTAGCGTACTATTCAGAAAAATTCCTATTGAAAGACTTATGCCACCGTAAGAGAATAACGATATATTTGAAAAAAGCGCATATTGGCAGTGACGGTGAAAATAGTTTTATCTGAAATTGTATGGAATTGTGTTGAAATTGTGTGCATAAAGTTGCAATTATTTTTGTTATTCTAAATAAACGCTATAGTGTTGGATTGTTTAAATAAGGACACCAAAGAGTCAGAAAGTAATATCGGGTTATAATAAATACCCAACATCTTTTATAGTGAAAATTTAAAACTACTTTTATTATTATTATTATTATTATTATTATTATTATTATTATTATTATTATTACTATTATTATTATTATTATTATTATTATTATTATTATTACTATTATTATTATTATTATTATTATTATTATTATTATTATTATTATATTATTATTATTATTATTATTATTATTATTATATCAGATAAGTAAATAACAAAATAAGCACGCGCTGAGAAGTAATAATTATATTGTTGATCAAAGTTTCGATTATTAAATAATCCTCTTCAATTTCTTTCAGTTTTTTCAACAATATAATTATTATTTCGCAGCAAGGGCTTATTTTGTTATTCACTTATCAGATATATTAATTTATGCTGCTACCAAGGAATCACCGTTTTATATTTATACTTTTATTATTATTATTATTATTATTATTATTATTATTATTATTATTATTATTATTATTATTATTATTATTATTATTATTATTATTATTATTATTATTATTATTATTATTATTTTATAAGGAATTTTTTTGTTTATCACCTCTGATTTCTTTATAATTGACATATTATTATTATTAATATTATTATTGTTATTATTATTATTATTATTATTATTATATTATTATTATTATTATTATTATTATTATTATTATTATTATTATTATTATTATTTTAATAATTATTTTGTTTAAAATAGTTGCCAATCAAAACATTTAAAAGCCATTCAAATATATTTGCAGATGGTCAAAAAAAATAATGTTCTAAAAAGTTGCAAGCAAAATTAGGTTCATCTCAGAATTTAATATTCTATTTTGCATGATTTTCACAAACTAATTTGCTATCTTTCATAAAAAACTTCTTGTTTGCTAATGAAGTATGGCAAACATTGCATAAAAAGCATTTCTTGTGATAGCTCTTCTCAGAAGTCGTAAAGAATTCTGTGTTCTCTGCAATAGATTGTCGACAACTCTAGAGTAAAAGAATATATAAATATATATTTTGCAATATAAATTGAAAAAAATAAATACAAAGCATTTCTTTTGATAAAGGGTGTTCCAGCATTCATCACAGAAAGGTTCGTCGTTTTTCTGGTGAAACGAAGGATTGGTAATTCGTTTTTTGCAATGGTTGCATTGAAAGCACTCTTGGTGCCAGGTTTTTTTGAACGCTTCTATCGCAGGTCCAGATTCAATCAGTTTATAGCACTTCGAGCATCTGTCAGTCATATTGAAAATTTAATATTCCTAATTAGTTCGTCTATCAACCAGCAAATAAACAAAATGATTTATAGACAAATCTGGCACATAAATACCAACAGCGAGTTAATCGCACATCGCGATCCTATCCAGATTCAACAGATTTTTTAGCATACATGCAAGCAAGATTGCGAAATTTATCATGTCTACTGATGTTTTCTTTTTCAGATTTATTCAGTGTCTGGGATGTGTCGGATATGATCGATATCGTGTTGTGGATCAGAAAGCATTTGTATCCATTGATCGGGGTAGCATTTGCAGAAGAACATGGTACTTAAATAATATCGGAAACAGAAAAGCACCAAAAAATTCTTAGCACAGAAAATGTTCGAAGAAAAGTGGAAATGATATTATCTGACAGTATTTCATTAAATCAATCAGAGATTCATGCCGTTCGATAACAAATTAATTATTTTAGCACTCCCGGATCTCGATGCTAAAAATAAATTTTATTATGTCTTTTATTAGAAACCGAAAGTAATTAAAAATATTAAATTCGTATTAAAATAATTTGAACTAAAATTATTCGTAGAAGATTAAATGATAAGAATAATCATAATAAATAAAAATAATCATAGTAAATATAATAATAATAATAATAATAATAATAATAATAATAATAATAATAATAATAATAATAATAATAATAATCATAGTTAATATAAAGTATAAGTATCAAACGATGATCCCTTGGTAGCAGCATAAATTAATATATCAGATAAGTTAATAACAAATAAGCCCTTGCTGCGAAGTAATAATTATATTTTTAAAAAATGTCTTGATTATTAAATAATCCTTTAAAGTTTCTTTTGGAATTACTACTTACAATGAGAAATTGTCAAAATACATTCTGATTTTCAATTAAAATTTAGTTATTTTATTTTTTGATTGGTTTAAATAAATATTTAAAATTTTTAAAATTTAAATTTAAAAATTTTCTTCTTTTTTTATTGTCGAATTTAACATTTATTAATTTAATATTTATTAATTTTAATTTTTTAAAACTTTTAAAGTTTTTTCAATAACTTATTGTGTTTTATAACTGTTTTTCTTTCTTTTTTTCCTTAAAAAGGGGATAGAAAATTTATCTGAGCACAGCTTAGTGTATACTGCTTGTCAGTCACTCGAAAATAAATTTAATTCGAATTGACCTTATTTTTATTCATCTTTTGGATTTAAAAGTTGTTTTATAGCGCTTATTTTTGCGATATGAAACGCAACAAAAAGACATGATTGGATTTCACAAAATATTCTTATTGATCCGCGTAACGTTTTAGGTTGAGAAGTCATTAATATTATTAATACAATATCAACTGACATTTGTTTAATAAGTTATTAAAAGTGAGCTTGCCTTCCCCAAACCTAATAAATATCTAATTTTATTTTAATTTTTTTATTTAAATGAGGCGGCAAATTTTCAGCAAGTATCAGCCAAAAAGCCATCTGATTTCACAAACAGAATTTATTTGCACTAGTGAAAAAGTTATCTTAAATTCGTTATTTAGATTGGCGTTGCACATATTACATATTTAATAAACATCTAGGTGCAGAAAATTTCCATTAATATATTATACCCACGAGAATCAGGTAAACAGCATCAGAAGTTGTTTATAAATGTCATTTTGTTAATTTATTGAATGTGAAAACCATCAAATATGAATAGATTCAATAGAATGGGTTCCTCTCAAAAACTTCCAACTTCATTTCCTTATCTTGATGGCCCAATTGAAGAGTCTTTATCGACCGACACCGACACTCGTATCTCGGATAGCAAACCGGATTTGTCTTATAATTGTGCAAATTTCTCCCTAGAAATAAATGATGGTTAGTCAAAGAATTTAAAAGAACATCCTTCAAAGGAAACTAATCATCATATTTAGAATCTCTTCAAAAAAATACATTTAATAAAGCTAAAGAAAAACTTCGATCATTCATACAGTTATCAAATAATAAACAAGCTTTGAAACTCTTTGGAAATAAATCCGCTTTGGATAAGGAAAAATTGCGTCAAAGAACTGAGGCGAATTGGATTATTCATCCGTGTAGTGGTTTTAGGTATTTAATTTTAATTTCAGCTTTTGAAAGTATATATATTTTGTAATACAAATTTTCAGAATACTTTTGTTTTAATTTACTAGTTAATTGATCAAATACAAATACATTTTATATAATTGGTAAATCAAGTCATCCTTTAAGTTTTCAATAATTATTCTTGAAATAAGTCTTGAATCCAATAAAATTTCCAGGAAGCTTTCTTTCTTTCGAAATAGTCCAAACTTTCAACGGCCTAGTTAACTGGCCCTCATTCACATAATCAAGACACTTTTATTATTATTGTTGGGTTATAAAATTTTTATTTTGATCTAGTCTTACAATTAATACTATGAAGGCTATTGAATTTCAAATATTGAAAGAAAAACGAAATAAAAATAAGTTTAATGTTAACTTTAATTTTAATTTATAACATTTGTATTCGAGTTGATTAATCGAATAAAAACAGAAATGTGATTTTAATTCACTTTCGTTTCAATGACCTTGGGTATTGCTTCAGACCCAGATTCTCATTCGGTTTAAGATCCGACAGTACATTCTCGGTTGTGTTAAAGTCAAGAAGTGATATATATAGTAAGATTCTGCTTAATGATGTACTTTGACGTAACGTAATACCGTGTTAAGAGAGGCCTTACTATATATCACCAATACATTATTAAATCAAGTAAAAATACTATAAAACCACATTATAAGAAATGATCATCTTCAAATTTACGATAGAAAAATAACACTATTGGTCGCAGTACTGTTATATAGAGAATGCAGGGTCGGATCTTAAACCGAATAAGAATCTGGGTCTGAAGCAATAGCCAAGTTCATTGAAACGAAAGTGAATTATAAAGCATATAATGTAAATTAAGAGCTCAAAATTCACTAATCCTGTAAAGGATTTGTCAAAATCAATAAAAATTCACAATTAACTGAATCCCATATAACATATTCGGCTTCACTCATTTACCTCTAAGCGATTTCACGTACTATTTAACTCTCTCTTTAAAGTTCTTTTCCGCTTTCCCTCACGGTACTTGTTTGTCCATGTCAAGAGCCAATGTTTATAAAGTGCATTTATTATTTATCAACAATATCATAAACAAAGTTCATTCATAGAACAAATATATTTAGATATTTATGTGATTATTTTACACGTGTTATTTGAATTGATAAATTGTTTTAATTCATTGACTGAAAAAGTGGCTATATTCCTTCATCCAAGATTTCAAATTCGTTGACACAACGACCATAATATTTTTCATAATTTGAACGACAATCAGATGGTACAACATGACAAACTCAAGCATAATGATTAAAATACTACACAATTTTATGCCTGCCACTAATGATTTCGACAGATTAATGAAATGAAATGCCTTCATCATTGCATTCATAATACTGTTCTTATAGCGAATTATTTCACCCAGTTTCAACGGTGAATTAGTGAAAGATTTTATTTATCATCACATTAGCCTTTCAGCATGCGAGTTATTGAATGTACCAGTGAATTTTCTGTGATTAAAAAATACTTTGAGAAGATATGAATCAAAAGATATATTAAGATTCTTTTTATTCCATATTTTTACAGCTGACTTTATGGTTTGTAAGATTCTTTCCTCCACTCCGAGGTCTGATGACATATTGGTGAGTATAAAGCAGGGGTTCTTAAACTTTTTTTCAGCGACCCACTTTTGAAGTTCAAGAATTTCTGAGACCTAATACTAAATTCGTGTGAAAATAAATGAAACTACAATAGCAGCTGGGATACAACAATAAAGAAATAAAATAACCAAATTTAACACCAAAGTTTGTTTTATTGTACATAAATAACAAAATAAAACAGTTCCTATGAATTCAAAAAGAACAAAATAATAAAATAAAATAATAAATTTGTTAAAACCAAAACTATAACTAAAAATATAAATAATTAACCTTTGTGTGCAGTCTTTTTTAATAATTAAATGATAACTTTTAATGAGATGGATGTGCTTGCTTATTGGAACAAAGCAAACTAAATCGTGGCTCGATTTTGCAAAGCGCCGGTCTCATAATCTCATCAATATTACGTATTCAATTGCGGAATTTCTACTTTAAGTATAAAAAAGTTGAAAAGGTGGATTCACATAAGTATGTGGTGGTGAACGGTAAAATAACATCAATTGCCTTTGCTAGAAAGCAAAGGGTATTCGTTTTTAATTGATAACCAAAAATTATCAACTGTTTTCTTTGAAAATGTTAATTTTAAAGTTGAATCAGTACACATTTCCTCAAATTCTTCTTGTGCATTAAGTTCGAGATGCAGCAAAGTTTCGCAGTTTATATTGAATGGTTGCAGTATCCATTCTTAATTTGAGATATTAAAGTCATTGGAAAAATATTGCTTGAACTGTATCTCGAGTGCTGAAAGGTGACCAACAATTATATTTTTTAAAATGAATAAACTTAATTCATTTTCGTCTATAAACTCTTTTGTATATTGAAACATATCAATATTGTTTTTGTCAATGGCTAATTTCCAAATTTGGATTTTTCTAACAAATCCATTTATTTTACCATACAAATTCAAAATATTTACATTTTCACCTTGCAGTGATAAATTCAATTCATTAAGTTTATCAAATATGTCGCCCATATAACACAACCTCAACTACCAGCTTTCGTCACAAAAATAATTGGTCATATCATGATTTTTTAGATTAAAAATATTCTAATCTCATCTTTCAATTGAAAAACCCTTTGTAGAGTTCTTCCTCTGGAGAGC
The DNA here is from genome assembly GCA_022537955.1 of Schmidtea mediterranea. NCBI lineage: Eukaryota > Metazoa > Platyhelminthes > Tricladida > Dugesiidae > Schmidtea > Schmidtea mediterranea. Next base: position 178,286,558 of record CM039680.1, read on the forward strand.
CACCTAACTTCTGCATGGAAGAGAAGGTTTTCATAATTTTATCCCATATTATTGCAGAACTGAGAAAAGAGACGACTGTTAAGAGCGTGGCTTTTTATAAAATTTATCACAGTCACAACCTGTTTTAAAACTTTGTCTAACTCAGGAGAAATTTTTTTAGCTACAAATGCTTCCTTATGTATCATACAATGAGGAAATTTAATATTAAAAGTATGGGGCAAAAGTTTTATTTTAGCAAAAAGTCCGTTTAGTTTTCCAGTCATTGCAGCAGCCCCATCACTACATACCCCAACACAATTTTTCCATAAAAGCAGATGTTTATCAAAAAAATCATTTAAAATGTTAAAAATATCTTCACCTGTTGTTCGTGTTTTGAATGGGCAAAAAAACATAAACTCCTCAACCAAATTATCTTCGAAACAATATCTCGCGTACGTAGAAACTAGTGCCATATTTGTTATGTCAGTAGCCTCATCAATTTGGATTGCAAAATTTTGACTTTGTTTAATTCTATAAATAAGCTGTCGTAGCTGATCGTTACTTATTTACTTAATTATGCTTGTCACTGTATCATTTGACAAAGGCACGTATTTAAATATGTCAGAAATTTCTTTGCCATGTATAATCTCACAGATTTTAATTGCAACGGGTAAAATAAGCTCTTCGCCAATAGTGAAAGGTTTCTTTGCTTTTGCAATTAAATACGAAGTTTCATATGATGCCAGTAAATATTTTTCATTAACTTTTAGATGGCTTTTAAAAGTATTTTGTTGCTGCATGAGTTCGCTTTGCTTTCTAATAAAAAAATCTGCCCAGAAACTCCATGATTTGATTCTATGTCTCTTCAATTTATTTCTCTTAAAACTTTCATTTGCTAAGATTTCATTACATAATAAACCCATTGGACGTTTTTCTCCATTTACGTTGGTAAATGTAAATCCAAATTCTAAAAAGGAGCTATTGTATTTCCTTTTTTGATTACAATTTACTTTTTTTTACAAATATTTTCAGTTATAGTTATTACAGCAGGAACGTTAATATTGCTAGGTGAATTTTCTGAGTTATTATTTTTATCTCCAGAACGTAAAAGCCATCGATCCATGTTAACTAATATGGGGTTATAATGATTATTATTAAAAAATATTTTTTTTATGTATACTCACCATTAAATGTTTTCCAAATAAGAAAAATAATTAATTAGAAAAATTTATCTAACTAAAATCTAACCACCAATTTGATTAATAAACAAAAATATAATGACAGCTAATCGTTGTTTTTATTATTGTTTCTGTTTATTACTAACTATTTGTTACAAGGGAGCAACTAGAAAACTACAACTGCAACCCATGTAACAAATAACAAACACCCCCAAAAATTACTTTTTGCTGTATTGAAAACTTTGGATCTGTTATTTTGTTACATAGGTTGCAGTTTCTGTTATTTTTTATTTTTATAAGTTTATAATTTATGAAGTCCGTAGTTTTGTGGCGTTTTATCATCGCTAGTAACAATTTGTATGGGAATTTGACAGATTTTGTCTCGAAAAGTTAAAACACATTAGTAATTAGTGTAATTTAATGTAAATTTGAAAAGTTCTTGCGACCCAACAAAAAGAGCTCGCAACTCAACTTTGGGTCGCGACGCATAGAATCGCTGGTTTAATGCATCCACATGCGGTATTGATAAATCGGCAGTATGCATGATTGCATAATTGAAGCCCATAATTTCATTTACCCATCTGGCTATTCTTGATGATATGATTTTAGGTAAGAATTTGTTATTATTAAATATAAACTCGAGTGGTTTGTGGTTGGATTTCATTTTAAATTTTCTTCCTAGATGAAATAATCGTAATCTCATAATTATCCAGTAAATTGCGTATGCTTCTCTTTCATTTCCGCGCTTGATTTGATAGCATTTTAGATACGTATATAATTGAATGGTCTTCTTGAGATAGTACCCCAACCGTGGTATATTCCTATGCATTTGTTGAAATTACAATTTCTCTATCAATAGAATATGGATATAAGGTTGGCTCATTTTGTAGGTCTTGCTTTTTGGATTTGAAATCATGTTCGATTAATTAATCCATTTGAATCATTCTGCTGACGTTTGTTAATACAGGCATTTTAATTTTTCTGGAAATGTTTGGAATAAAGCGACCAAAATAATTTACCAATCCTAAAAATTATTTTAACTTCGTTTTGCTGATTGGAAATTTAATTAAGTTTATCCTTTATCTGGAGTCAGTAAAAATTGTAATTAGTCATGAATTTCACAGTTTTTAGTCCGTCATAAACAGTCATGCAAAACCATTAACAGTCCTGCATTGTTAAATTTAGTTATGAAAAGTCGAATTTATTTACAGTTAACAAAGCAATGCCTTATTATTATTTTTTTAAGCAAAATTGGGATAAAACTTCAAATATGTTATATATATTCAATATCGAAATACCGGTATTTCGGTACCAGGAAAAGGTGCGGTAATACCTGTATTCCGGTACTCGTACTACCGGCATTGGATGCACTAAATATAACATAATACAATATACAGGGTGTCTCATAAATAGGTAGTGTATATATAATTATGTGTATATTGATATTCTCATTATGAAAGTATTTAAAAAAAAAATCCATGGCTTCACGGTTAAATGTTGAGGACCGAATCCAAATAATACAATTGCATGCCAAATTTTGAAACTCAGAGTAGGTTCAAACTAACCCCTTTATAGTTAAAATTTTGAGGAGACTGACAGAATTTGGGACTGGGATGCTGTCGAATTCGTCAAAAAATGCTAACAGATAATCTTAATACCTCAATAAAAGCTGAAACTTGTGAGCTAGGAATTAGTAATGTATTTCATCATGCTTCTCACAAGATAGGTTTCCACTCTTATCGACCAACTATTGTTGACAAACTAAGGGATGACGATTTCGATAGGAGAGAAGGATTTTGCCCAAAGTTCTTGAAAAGGTTTTAGCCAGAAATAAGGTTTCTCGACAGATCATATGGCCTAATGAGAACGGGTTCAAGTTGAAAGGAGTCGTAAACTATCACACCAGCTACTACTGGGAACTCTCGAACCCACTCGTACAAACTCCAGTTTCACAGTTTACTCTAAGCATTAAGAAAAAAAGGTTAATACTTACACTTTCCTGACCATGCTCAAAAAATTTCTTGACCAAAAATAACTTGAAGGAACATGAATTTTCAGCAGGATGTAGTATAAGTCCAATTGTGTGAAAAGCAGATTTAACAGGAAGTTTCCTGATCAATAAATCCAATCAAGAGACCTATTCGTTCTCCTGACTCTGCTCCTTGCGATTTCTTTTGTTGAGGCTAGGTAGCTACAATTCAGGATCTTCGTGAGCATATCAGGCAGAAGTATAATCCAAAGATTAAAGAACTGTCATGATAAAAGTGAATGTCAATTATTGTATTGTCGCAACATTCATTTCCAACATATTCATATCTGGATTAATCTCATCCTTAGTTATATCCTCAAATTCATATACCCAATGAAAATGCACAGAGAAGAAGTATTTCAATGATTTAAGGTCCTTCAATGCTAATAGCATATGTTGAATATTATGATCATCTTATTTCGTTATTCTTCTAATAGCTATGTATAATATAATATAATATAATATAATATAATATAATATAATATAATATAATATAATATAATATAATATAATATAATATAATATAATATAATATAATATAATATAATATAATATAATATAATATAATATAATATAATATAATATAATATAATATAATATAATATAATATAATATCTAACAAACTAAATGTAAGTTCAATGCATCTTGTTTCTTTTAATATTAATACTAAGATGCTTTCGAACATATTGTATTGAAATCAATTTAAAATGGGTCAAAACGGTATTTGTCAATAATGGCGCGATGTAAACGGTGCAGACGTAGACGGTGCACACAATAAAAGATAAAAAAGGTGAAGATAAAAAGGAAATATCTCAAGCTTGTTTTTTATAGACTTTTTTTATTTCGTTTAATATTTATTAATTAATTCTGCTTTGATGGCCATTCACGCCTTCTTGGGGTAAATCGGTCAAAACAATCAAATAGATAAAAAAACATGAAATGACAAGAAATCTGCTCAATAGTGTTCTGAATCTTCTGAATCTTTGTTAGAACTCTCGAAAAGTGATAAATTACTACACGGAATCATTGTGGAACCAACAAAAAAACTTGACATTCATGAATGTACCGTTTCTTGATTATGGAAGGAAGGAATATCTTTGAAATCAATTTTGATAGGAAGTAAAAACTCTAAGAAAAATTAAGACTTTTCTTTTAATCAAAAATTTAGCTAAAAAATTTTAATTTATACAATTTTTATAAATACAAACAGACCTCTATACTTTTCCACCTCCCGCAGTTATCCACTTTTTGATTTTTTTAATATTTTTTGAGTCATTGAGAATTTCTTGCAGGCAAAAAAAGTCGACTAAGATTTCCAAAATTACTGATTATTTTATAAAATAATAAATACGCTATTTTACGGTTTTTTCTATTGTTTGCCTCCGTAGATTACCACCCTCCGTACGTTTCCACATTTTATAAAACCCCGAAAATGGAAAACTATGGAGGTCTGACTGTAAATATTTTGGTTTGCATGATTTGACAACTATTTTGGGGCAAAATATTTCAAATATATGTTTAAGTATTAACGTAATATATTTAGTTTCAAAAAATTATTGGTATTTCAACACAACATTTTTAAAATAAACAATTGCAAAAACTTTTTAATTTTAGATTTTGTTGGAATTCCGTAATGGTAATTTTTCTGATAATAAGCGTTGTCGAATTACCGATCGTTCTGTCATTTTTCAACGAAGATGCCAATATAGGATTGGTATTTTTCCATTGCGCGAGCGATATCCTCTTCCTATTGGATATCATCATCAATATGCGTACAGGTTAATTATATATATATATTATTAAAATGTAGATTTTATATTTATTTTCATTATATGACGTATACAAACATTTTAGTGTCATTTATCTTTATCCAGTTTATTGGGTCTTTTGTTGTGGCCGTGATCAAACTGCTTTCCAGTCATCACACTATAATTTTAATTTTTTTAACACAAAAAATTGTATTTTAACAATGATCTGTATTTTTTCGATGATTTTCTAACTAATGCTGATTTAAATCTTATCCCAAAATGAAATTTTTTATTCTGTGAATTTTGTTTCATAAATTCGCTAAATCCAATTTATTAGGACTTTATTTGTAAGATTTTATCTATTTCATTCTAATTTATTGATAATATGAGAACGTAATCAAATTAATTAATCACTTTCGTTGGAATAACTCGCTACACACAGTGACCGAGATAAGTTGATAGTTCTATCATAAAGCTATATATTGTTGACAGCCAGACTTATATAAGTTAAAATAACTCATTGACTTGCCACAAATTGCTTTGGACGGACTAAGTGATTAAATAAAATGATGTTATTAACTATTTCATTATAGATTGTTTGAGTGCATACTGTTCTGTAATTGATTAACTTTATCTTCCCGTAGCTGTCCTTGTAGTTGACTAAATTTCAAAATTTCTTTTAAAATTATATTCCTTTAAAATAGATACTTTTTCAGAATACATCAACCAAACTGGGTTATTTTTTTAGACGTGAAAAATTATCACGATCCCATTTTACGGAGGATCTTAATCTATAACACTCTCTTTTTAGATGTTGAGCTAATTTTTCAATAGGTCTACAAAAAATGTAATTTTTGATAAAAAATAGTGCAAATAATAATAATTAAATTACTGTACACCTGTTCCAGCTGAATTACAGCTCCTATAAAAAATCAATAAACTTGTATTATAGATCTTATAATATAAATTTATTGAATGTTTCTTATATTTTATGATTTGTTATTCGTTGAAAGCATTCGAGAGTGAATTTTATTTAATTTAGTATATGAATTCTTTGTTTTTCACAGACCGGACACTCATAAATGTAGAACCAAGTAAACTGGACATATTATATGTACCACTCGGTGTAAAGATTGTTTTACTCGAGTACATGTAGGAGAGTTTTTATTTCACTCATCGTTCTACGTATCAAGCTAGGCGGGTTTGGCGCATGTTTACTTATAGTTTTAATGTTTGCGATTCTTTGAATGCCAACAGTTCAACCGTCCTTTAAAAACGAATGCACTGTCACATTGTTTTCAGGAATTCATGTCTGATATTGCTTGTTTATATCTGTTACGGTAAATGTACACACTTCTGGTAAAAGTGTACATTAACTACAAAATTAGGCAAATGTAGATATAATTTACAATTACCGATTATTTTTTTATAATATTTACTTTAACCTAGAGGTAATGGTAAAAGTGCAAAGTACAACTGATTAAAAAATTTTGACGTTAGATTCCGAAATTCCCAAAAGATTGAGTAACGTTGGAGTAGATAAAATCAATAAATAACTAAAGCAATCTCTAGGTATTTGACGAAAAAAAACAATAAATAAATACATTTTCTAAGGTTATGTTTAATATTTTGTTATCTAAATACATGTTCTAAATACTTTTTGAAAAAAAATTATTCTTAGGTTGTGTTTAATATTTGTGTTTATGTTTATAAGCTATTATAACATGTACTATTCCAGGTAAATATACACATTTGTCAATATTTTCAACAATTTCCAAAGACGTAGAAATAATGTATATATTTACCGGTAAATGTGTGTATTATAACATTTCCGAGATGGTAAACTTGCATTTGCCTAATCTTGTAGTTAATGTACACATTTACCACCAAAGCTATACATCATGACATTTTGTACTTTAGCCGTAACATATCTATTATAAATATATAGATTGATGATTTATGTTAGTATTAAACCAAGTATAATTTTTGTTTACTTTTATATTTGCTGATTAAAACTGATCACCGCAAAACGCGTATTGATCATCTCAGAATTAACTAATTACTCTTTAATTATTAAGATTTTATAATTATTAATTACAATTCAAATAAATTTAATTATTATTATTATTAATAATAATAATAATAAAATAATAATAATAACAATAATCATAATAAATAATAATTAAATAAGCTTGGCAACGATTTTATTAAAAGAAAGCGTCATTCAAACACTCGTACTATATATTTTGACAGTTTAACCGACATCTTCAGACACAAAAACCAACTAAAATAGTATGGATTAATTTATATATTTTAAACAAATTATTTTTTCATTAAATAATATAATAAATAAATATTTCAATAAATATTTATTTATTATTATTGTTATTATTATTATTATTATTATTATAATTATTATTATTATTATTATTATTATTATTATAATTATTATTATTATTATTATTATTATTATTATTATTATTATTATTATTATTATTATTATTATTATTATTATTATTATTATTATTATTATTATTATTATTATTATTATTATTATTATAAAAATTATTGTATTAGATCTTATTCACAAATTTCTAGAAAATAATTTGTTTTTATGTTATTTTTAGATTTGATTTGTCAACATAGTTTTAACTGGAATTATTAAAATTTGTTGTTGAAAATATCTGCTTGATAAATGTAAGTTTTATGAACTAAATGGGAGAAAGGAAGTCGGGAAATATTAGCTGGACATGCCAGAGTTTATCTATAAAGCATTCCATTAATTAGCAGGACCCACCTGTGAACAAATAACTATTTCTAAAACTACGTTTTGACTATGGAAATAATAATTATTACTATTCCGTTCTCTTTTAATTTAATTTTTAATGGTTTTCTCTTTTGTTTTTTCAGTTGTTTGCTTTTAAATTTTGAATTAGCTTGAATTACTTCAGGAAAAGAAGATTCAATTTGTAGAGTAATTTCCTCTTGTAACTCTTCATCTTAATATTTATTTGATTCTCTTAATTAAATTTTATCCAAATATGATTAAAAAATAAGAATGATACTTAAAGTTTGTTTGTTTTAATTTGGCTTTCAGACGCATTTATGTTCATCTCAGCTAACATTTATAAATTATCATTTTAAACAATAAATTATTTTTGACTTATTTTAAAGGAGTTTTAGTCAACAGTTACGTGGATGAAATTATACTTAGTCCTCGTCGAATCTTTTTCCATTACATGAAGACATGGTTTATCTTTGATTTCGTGAGCTCAGTACCATTCGACTATATTTACTTATTATCATACAGGAGTAATGGATTAAATAATATTATTTCTGCAGGTATTTAGTTTTTATTCAGCTTTAAAAATTATATATTTATCTGTAAAATAATTAAATTTATTGAATTTTCTAGGTTTAAGTTCTTTACAGTATATGAAATGACCTCCACCCCCGTAACAGTTCTATACATAATTTTTATAAAAGATGAATATGCAAAAGAAATGACATAAAAAATCTCATTTAATTTTCGACTATAGATGAATGTTTTTTTATTTAACATAAATTTTCGGTAATGCATTGTCAAGTGTTAATTTTACAGAAACTGAAAATAGTGTCAATTAGAGTTCTTAAAATGCTGGATTCAAAGAGATCACATAGATAAAAGGACTTTGTTGACAATTAAAAATTAACCTTCCCATAGATTGGATCCTAATTTAATGAAAAGTTTAAAATGTTATGCTCAAGTTTATTTCATAAGAATATGATTTTTTATGATAATGTTTTCATTTGAGCTCGTTTTTTATTTTACAATATCTCAACAATCACATATATGAATTAAGGATCAAATATTACAAACTCATGCATGAATGGGTTTATTCAATTGTACCAACTTATTTATATTTGAATTAAATTTATTTAAAAATACTCGCAAACAGGGTCTACGTCAATCGGGTTCAGGCGAAGCTCTTGGTTGTTGACGGCCAAAGGTTTTCTTCATTTTAATATGTATAATTAATTTTTGGCATTGCAAATTTCATTTTCAATTCCCAGTAAGCGTACAACTCAGGCCCTTATTCTTTGACCTTTTCAAAAATCAACAGCTAAACTGGCCAAATTGTGGTGAACGGACAACTAGTTGTGGACAATTTTTCGCGAGACTGGACTAGAAGTAATTGAAATTTGGAGCTAAAGTCATAATTGAAAATTGTTGATAAGGGCGAGGAGAAAATATATTCCCCCTTCTCGATAATCTGCTTTTCCGTATCACACATGTACTCTGGTAACGAGAAAGCATAATTCGTGAGACAGATGTGTTAGGCTATAAAATTGTACATCAATTGATAACTTGTGTGGATATAGTCACAACCTTCATATATTGGATTAACATTACGTGATATGCTAATACTCATAATCAGCGCCGTAACTAGCTTTTTTAGGGTCCGGTTTCAAAATATTTTTTGGGAAAAAATAATTATGGTTCAAAATATTGTTGGGCTCAGAGCCAAAAATTAAAACAAAAATTACAAAACCAATTTAAACAAAAAAGGTTAAAATTGTGTAAATTAAAACAAAATAATTAATGTCGTTTGGAAATTGTCAATATGGCTGCTGTAACATAAGCACGCACCGCAAGAAGAGACCAAAAATAAAATAAAAACATATTAATTAAATAAATAATTAAATAAATTTGGCAACGATTTAATTAAACGATAACGCCAATAAAAAACCTTTCGTACGATATATTTCGATAGCACAGCTATCATCTTCAGGTACTCAAAACCAACTAAAAATATTATGAATTAACATTTAATTTAAACAAATTATTTTTTATTAATTTAATTTTTTAATAAATAAATATTTTTAAAAATATATTTTAAATTAATTTTAAATTTTAGATTTTTTACTTATATTCTAATTTTTAAAAATTAATGTAATTTAAAATTTTCAATTATTTTAATAATATTAAAAAAACAAACATGATTTAACATACGTAAACTATTTAAAAACATTCAAAACATTCGTAGTCACAGCACTCTGCACATTAATCTTTGGATCCAATGACCTTATCAGCAATGCTTCACATATCACTCGTTCCCAATAACTATTAAAACTTCTCAACAAAATTCTAAAATCAGACATTCCGATATCACTTTTACAGCCTCTATTGTGTTCACTAATATTGGTCAAACCCTTCAATCGACAATGCTCTAGAACTCGAGTACAGAGATGACGGGAAGTCTCTCCAATGTATGTGGCATTACACCCATTACATGTAAATTGATAAACGAGATCAGAACACAATCCAACCGGAGTTTTTGATTTATTAATAAACATATTGCGTACCTTACACGAATTAGAGACGATCTTATACTCTAAATTTCATATCAGTTTACCCAACTTCCTCTTATAATTTTTAAAGCCTTCAGAGTACGGCAATACTAACACATATTTAGGCTCAATTCTTTTATATCCATTTTTACAACCACCCAGATCAACACTCAATTCACACCCATCCGACAAATTACATTCAGACTTTCCACAACATAGATCCTTAGGATTTTTACTCAATTTATCAAAATATAACAAAATTAAATAAAAACAAATAATTAATTAAAATCATTAAAAAGCCTACAGCTGCAGAAAGAAACATACGAAAAATAAAATAAACTGCCAAAACCTTACAAAATAAGGTTTAGAAAAAACACAGGCAGAAGAGGCGACCAGAAAACAAAATATTGGGGTTAAAAAATAATATTATAAGAAAATAATAATAAAAATAAAATCCAACAATTAAATATTAATATATCAAAAAATAAAGAAAAATATATAAAAAATTACAAAAATATTTCGAAATAAATAAAATAATTAAAAAGCCCTAAAAATGGCGAAAAATCGCCCATTGGTCGAACACAGGCACAAAAATACTATATATACGGCAGTCATTTTCATAATTTCTAACAGAATTTTAACAGACTTACAGAATTTTAGACATTCTTAGACTAACTGTGAGTCATTGTTAGACAAACTTTTTTATGCCAATTTATGCCAATTTATGCCAATTTTTCAAATCTGGTTGCATGACTGTGGATTGTAAGTACTGTTATTTTTTGTATAAATATATATTTCGGAGTTAAAGTTTTGATTTCATTCTGGATGGTCGTGGAATCTTTTGGTGCCACTGACAAATCCCTCTAAAATCTTATTTATAATAAGTATCTCAATAGCTATCGATGGGACCGATCTAGGGCCGGCTGGTGGATTAAGTTCCCTAGTTGTGCTCGTGGGTCACGCCTCGTTGATACCTCTGTAGTCCGCAGTAGGGTCTAGCAATTGCACAGGACCTTCATGCAGGGCATCGTTGTATAACTCGTAGCGGCTACTGAAAAGTGGCCGGGGCGAGTAGAAAATAAACTCACGGGAAGTGCGACTTTAGTTAAGGGGGAATAGAATTTTGTATAGGAAATTTAAAACTATGTCAAAAAATTAATCAGAAAATCGAGTAGGAAAGGATAGGATAGTGTAGGAATGTAAATTTGAAAGTACTTTTCCAATAGTTGAATGATATAATCAGGCAGAAAGGTTTATTAAAGTGACCGCAGAGGGTTGTAACTACTTAAAATCACGGGAAATGTACCGGGAGTTAAGGAATTGCTAATCAAATCTTAAAATAGGGAAAGATAAAGGTAAACTAGGACAAATGTAGTCGATACCGTGATTAAACAAATGAAATAGGAAATTTACCAAAAAATAAGGGAGGAACGCTGCCCAAATTTTTGAAGGATACTTTTATGAATAACGGGTAAAGATGACAAATAAGTATGGAGATTGTAGGAATAGACGAGTAAGGACCAGGATATAGAAAGAGAAAGACGTAAGACCTTCCATCGGCAGTCCAGAACCCGAAAATGAAAATATCATGAGGAGTAGTTCTAGAAATGGAGCTCACCTGCTCATGAATTTTCAACCCTTATGTACATTACCAACATGGCAATCACCATGGGTACATAGGAGGGATAGGATAATAATCTTGATGATGTTTAGGGGGTAATTTATCGTACACAAAAATATATTACATTATTTATATTATAAGAATATTTAATTTTCAGTTAATTGTAATCAAATTTGTAAAAAAAATTAAATTAACAATTTCGTTTAATGGCCCCCTAGATCTCTGGGTCCTGTGCGGGTGCACCCGTTGCACCTGCCTAGTTACGGCGCTGCTCATAATAATTTTAAATTGTTATTCTTTAACATTTTAATCTTGGCTTCATTCTAGTCTAACGTTATAATAAAAGGCTGAATACAAGTTTTTTTATAAGGTATTATAGTTCTCTTATTACAATTTTTTGACATAACTTTATTGAAACTTTACAATATTTATTAATATAACACAGTATCTAGTATCCAAATGGCAAGCATATTAAACACTTTGTTGTAGTAATTATGTTGTTATAAAAGACAAATATACAAAAAAACAGTCTATTAAAATGAATATATTTTATGTCATTCTCTCATTTGTCTTCATTGAATTGTCCGCGACGAATTACCCTGCGAAAAATTACATTAGAACCAAAATTGTACCTTTAAAGTTGCCACTTTTTAAATTTTGAGGACTGATCTCAACCAACACTAAACAAATTCAAAGATAATTTAGCTAAAAATATGTCGCAGTTGATTAAAATGAAGAAAATAAAATGAGAGCACTGAAAATCAAAAATGAACAAAAAACATCAAAAATAATTAGAGTACAAAAATTAATTTACTTTTTATGTCGTGTTGCTGTTACATGTTTGGTTTTTAGTTATGAACATAATTCTTCATTAATAATAATAAAAAAAACAATAATAATAATAATAATAATAATAATAATAATAATAATAATAATAATAATAATAATAATAATAATAATAATAATCAAAGAAAGAATGCAAGATTTTAATAATTGAAGAACGCCAACTGTATATTCTATATAACATTTCACTATATATTTCGACAGTTAAGCAGTCTTCTTCAGGCTAGAAATGATATTAACAAAATCTAAATGAAAATAGGAAAATTTAAATCAATTAATAATTGTACTCAACTCGTATTACAAAATTTAATTTTAATTTAAAAAATAAAAATCAAACATTCGTTTAAATTAAATTTTTAATAAAACTTAAATAAAAAATTAAATTTAAAATCGCCAAAAAATTTAAATTTTGAAATTATTTTTACAAAACATCACAAACGAGATTACATCAAAAACATAATATACGCAATTTACATTCAATTACTTAAATTTAATACTTTAATACTGAACATTTCGAACATTAATTATAGAATTTAAAGATCTTATCAACAACGCCTCGCAAGTTATAACTAGTATAATTATCGATTTTAATTATAAATTAATCATTTAGATAATCTTTTAGTATTATACTAAAAAAAATTTAATATTCTTAATATATTTTGTGTTGTTTATTAGAATTTCAATAAATTTATGTAAATAATTTATTGTGAAGGTTTAATTATTTTCAAATTTAAAAACTGCGGTAAATAATATTTAAAATTTGCGATATAAGTATATTAAAATAATAAAAATATTCAATTATTCTAACTAATTAAATTAATTAATAAAATATTGTTTTAGAAAGAAATTGTGTTTTTGTTGAAAAGAACCATTTCAAGAAGCTTGTGTATGTAATATTTTAGTGAAATTTAATGTAATTATGTAAATATTTTAATTGTAAAGGAGATTTAATTATTTACAAATATTTAAATATTGCGGTTAAATATATTTAAAAGTTTGCCTCAAAAGTAAATTAAAACGAAATAAAATTATCAAAATAATCCATGTATTTAAGATTAATTACTTTCAACAATCATAATATTATTTCAAATAAATTAAAGTTGATAATTCAGAAGAATTGCACAGATTTTAAATAATTTTACTGGTACATATGAGCAAATGATATTTATTTAGAAATTTTTGTAATTATTTAGATGGAAATTTGATTAAGAAAATTAAATGAACCAAAATTTTGGACTTTAAAATTATTAAGTAATTATATTTTAGAATCAATTAATTCTAGTATTCAATTTGAAAATACTAAGTCTTTGGTTATTTTGAGAGTTAGTTATCAACTTTTGATATTCGATTAAATATTTTTCATCACATACATCGTTAAATGGGCTTCAATATCAAAATTGTGCTTAATTAGACTAAAACTTGTAATAAGGTATTGAATAATAGCTAGTATATTAATTTATCATATATGTCCACTTAGTATAATATAGAGCCTGTTAAATATTTTAGTTTAAATTTAGGATTCTCGATATAGTTTTAATGAATTTTATATCTAATCGAATGTCAATTGATATTACTAAAGAATTTATTGTGAATTTGATGTAAACTTTTAAGAGAAATGTATCAATTTTAGAGAGTATTCCAACGTATGAATATTTCAGAGTTTTAGATATAATGAAAAGGTTAGATTTATCACTATGGATTGGGATTTTGACCAATTCTAGTATTCTTTACAAGTTGGAATATCGAGTTTAGATGTATTAAATTAATAGGGGAAATATTGAGTGAGAAATTTAATGATTAATTATGACGTAATAATTATTTGGATATCAGTATGAGTAATTTCATATTATACAGTGTTAAAATAAATTAATCAATGGTAAATATTGAGTAGAAATAATCATTTAATATTAGATCTTACATGAAAATTATCAGTAATATATCAATTTTAAGGGATAAATTTTGGCTAAATATTGAGTTTGTGCCGATAAATGTAGAGTTTTAGGTGAAATGATCAGTAATATATCAATTTTAAAGGGGAAATTATGGCTAAATATCAAGTATGTACAGAGAAAAGTAAGGTTTTTTTATGAAATTATCAGTAATTTACCAAATAAAAATGAAAAGTTTAATAATTGGTTACGATAGAGGAGTCTTAATCAAATATTTTTTGGGATATCAGAGCTCATCAATCAGGGTATTACTATTGCGTGTAAGAGAAATTCATTAAAGATTCTTACTGCATTTTAATAAATCTAGCTATTGCAGGATTTATGTAAACAAATTTCAATGTGGTAAGATGTAATTCAATAATTACAATCATTATAACTTTAGGGGTTAAATCCAATGTAAAGTATTTGTAGAGAAATCAATAATTTAGCTTTATATGTGGAATTATTGTCAGTAAATTGTAGCTTATTAATGCAATCTTTACTGGTAACATGATAGTAATTATAGGTTTTAGATGAATCAAAGATGAATTCAAGCATTGAGTAGATTTATCCTTTTTTGTCGATGATTTGTGGTATTTTGATGTTACCATGATAGAAATTCATTAAAATTTTATCGAAGATTTTAAGGTGGTTGAATATCCAGTTGTACATTAAAGTATATTAATTTTTATCAATATGCTAAAAAATATTATTTTACTTATTCTGTTAAATTAATTTTGTATTGAAGAAAAGTGTGTGTAGTTCAATAAATTGTTAAACTTTTAATAGGGATAATTAGTATATTTTTATAGAGGCAAATTCTTATTGTACGGTAACCATAAATTACGACATTTGATAGACAATTTAACCAAAATATTTGTTGTACATGAAATTTTTCTAGTAGATCTATTTGACTTTGCTTGAATCGTTATAGTTTCAACTTTTATATGTAAAAATTTGGAAACATTGTTGAAGTAATCTTTATAAGGAAACTTTAGAGTAATGAATTATGGAAATTGTAGCGTTTTACAATGTATGTAATTAGATTTGGATAAGTTTTAAATGAAATAAGGTAATTATCGGTGATTAGCAACAAGTTCAACATTATAATAATTTTAAAAGACTTCTGTTTTTGTTGATTTATTTAAAAAGATTAATGAAATTATGTTCGATTGAATAATATGATTTCCTATCGACTAATCAATGCGGTACCAATAATATTTAGAAAATAATTTGAAGTTATAAAGTACTGTTTTAGAACATTAAAATTTGAATTTGAATTATTTTGAGTAGTTGTCATTATTGGTGGGTTTCTGGGTGTTGATATTTTGAAACTATATGGTTGTTACCCAGACAACCCCATACAAATATGTCCTTTGTTTACCACTTGGCACCCGTTGCTAAGCAACGTTGGAACTGTGTTCGAGTGGGTAGATCGTCCGCAAAAAGTGAGCGTTATTGCTAATGCTATAATTGACCGAACGATCTCTGGGTCCAACGAGCTGTCGATAGAAGACCTGTGCTTGCTTTTGATTCTTAGGTCCCATTATTCTCCTATCTCTTTCAAATGTTAACCTATAATCTCATATCATCTATCTTTATGTCCATTCGCTTGGTCCTTCTTGTTATTGTCCATGTTGATGATTTTTTTATGGTCTGTAAACCCTTGGTTATGTTAAGTAAACACAGTACATCTCTTACCCTTATCCCTATTATAACTACAATGTTCCCTATTATCATTACTAGCATCATCATTGTTACTATTATATATATATATATATATATTACCTTTCTTAATTGTTACTACTATTACCTTTATTATTATTTTTATTACTATAACTACCATTATATTTATTGTTATTACTACTATGATTATTACTACTATTATTATTATCATAATTATTATCATCATTACTACAAATACCATGATTATTATTATCATTATCATTATTATTATTATTATTATTATTATTATCCTCATTATTATTATTATTATTATTATTATTATTATTATTATTATTATTATTATTATTATTATTATTATTATTATTATTATTATTATTATTATTATTATTATTATTATTATTATTATTATTATTATTATTATTATTACAATTATATCAATATTATTAACAAATTTTTGTGTAGGGATTCGTCCTTATTCCTCAGCTTTAAGAAAGATTTTTCTTATATAAAAATTTAGCCGTAATCCATCTGTATTTTTCCGGTTTTCGATAAAGTATTTATGTTAATTCGAAAATTTTAGCAGCGTTCCGCTCTTATTTTACGGTTCATCTCTATTCTACAGTTTTCGACAAAGTATTTTCATTGACTTGGAAAATTTGAGCAGCGTTCCGCCCTTATTTTACACGATCCATTTTTACGTTACTATTTTTGTTAAGTATTTGAATTAATTCGGAAAATTTGAGCAGCGTCCCGCCCATATTTTCCGCCTCAACTCAAATTAATTTATTTAATTCTTATTTAAAAACATTATTTTTCATGATTTTGGTCGTTCGGATTAATCTTTTTCCGATGGCTATTCATTTTAACTGTTGCAACGATTTCGCAATTTTCCCCGCTACCCATTCCCTCTCTTTGTCCTTAAGATCTATGTATGTTCATTTCATAGTTAATGAGTGCCCACTGGACTACTCGGTGTTAGATATTTTGAGCCGATTGTTGTAAAACATTTATGTCAATCTTACAGGAAACGGATGATGAAGGAGCAGCCAAAGGGCTACTCATTTACCCTCCAATTTCCCCTATGTACGGATAATATTGACGTTCCGATCCCTGCGTTCCGCACGCCGGGTCTTCACGGGCACAGATCATCGGCGGTATTCCACGAACTTACACGAATCTGAATACTGTATATGATTTTATTAACTTTTGATGTGTCTTTGGCTGTGGGCCACCAAAAATAAAATAATAGAAAAAATAAATTACCAAATGAATTAGGCAAAATTCTCGACGCATAAACTATATATTTAGCATTCATATAAACAAATTTTAAATCGGGCATCGATGTACATAAACCAAAATAACATAACTGTAGATTAACAATCTGAAAATATTGCTACAAAACATAACTGTAGATTAATAACCTGAAAATCTTGCTACAAAACATAACTGTAGATTAATAACCTGAAAATATTGATAACTGTAGATTAATGATCTGAAAATATCTAAAAAAATCACACAACAAAGTAAGATTTGTAAAAATGTGCATCTTAAATTTGGTTGAAATTAATACTACAAAGTAGTAGTTGAAAATTTGGGAAAACACATCAGTATTTATACCTATAATTTGGCCTTAACCTTGCGTGTTAGTTTTATTGCGATTAAACAAAATTCGACTTTGAAATTATTTGTGTTATCTAAATCAAATTTTTATTTATTTCTTAATTTAAATTAGTAATTTATTTTTAACATTTTTAAAATAAATTTATTCAACCAAAAAATATTTTATTTTTATTCATTTAATTCATTAATTTTTACTTTTATATAAATGGTCATTTTACGGTCGATTTTTCTTGTTATTATGTTATTTTTTATGTAAATTTCGTGCGGTTCTTGATGCATTTTGTATTTATTTTATTTTACTTTTATGTTTTTGATTTTATATTTATTTATATTCTCTCAGATTTTAAAGTGTTTAGTTGGTGTTGTATATTGTATTTTAAGTTATCTTGGTGCTGGGTTTTCATGCTGGATTACTGATGCATTTAAACAATTCTCAAGGCTATTTGTGTGCTGGCCCAACATTATTAATAAATAGAATTAACCAATTAAAATCAAGTATTCTATAATTTCATTTTCAAATTAATATTTTCATGAAAAATTGTAATTATTTTAATTGATAAATTTATTAGTAATTTTAACAACCGGTTTTAGTTAAATAATAAGTTTATTGAAAAATTCAACATGGTTTGAAATTTTTCAAATTATTTTCAAGAAAAATTACAATAAATATATCGATAAATCTATTCAACTTTTCATCTATTTTTAGTTTTATAATAGTTTTATTGAAAAATAGTTTGTACGTTTTCAAATAACTTTCAAGAAAACTGTAATAATTTTAATATATTGATAAATTTATTAGTATTTTGAAGATGAGTTTAGCGATTAAATTTATCGAAAAATAGTGTCGTTGTCAATTGCAATATGTAAATAGTAACAGCCAATCAAAATCAAGTATTTGGTTTCTACTTTTTCAAAATTAATTTCAAGAAAAGTTATTGAAATATGATTTTTATGTTGTTTCAGGAATAACTTTCTATTGAAAAATAAGTCCAGTCAATAATATTCTAATTAATATTTTTAATTAACAATTACATTTAATCAATCAATAATTTTACTAGTTTATTTACATCGACGATAAACAAATTTATATTCTTTTTAATCTAATTATTAATAGAGATTTTCAATTTAATATTTTAAAATTAAAATATAATAAATTTATTCATATTTTCAAACCATTAAAATCTTTAACAAGTACTTAAAAATTGTCAACTATTTTTTAATATATGCATGTTTTTTACCAATTAAGCAACTAATCTTTATTAAAGACATGTGTTATAATATACTCGCATAGGGTTAAATTATTACCTCTTTCGTCATTTAGGGTTAAAATTATTACTTCTTTCATTATTTAGGGTTAAAATTATTACCTATTTTATCCTTTAGAGTTAAAATTATAACCTCTTTTATCCTTTAGAGTTAAAATTATTAAATATTTCATTACGTTGGGTTAAAATTGTTACTTCTTTCATTACTTAGGGTTAAAGTTACTACTTATTTCTTCACATAAAGTTAAAGTTCTTAACCTTTTAGATAACTTTATAACAAATCATGTAATAGTTTTTTCATAAATTTATCGGAAAGTATTATAATATACCTAGTTTGAATCATAAATTATTGAAATATTTAATAGGTATCACATAAGACTTGATGAATTTTTAATGGTTATTTAATCAATGTTTGGTTACATAAAGCTTTAATGTCCGAAATTATCGGTTAATTAGCAAGTTGTTAATGAATGTAAATCTAATTTTACACGTTTTTAGTATCAACACTAAAAATGATGAGTTTTAATTAGTATTTGGATATTTTCAAAGCTCTTATTAAAAACAAAAGTTTATTAGATATCATTAGTATCCACTTGACTGATATTGACGATGTTTACCAAATACTTGTTTGTAATAAATTTACGTTTGAAAAATTGTTTGTCTTTTTTATTGTTGTGAAAGTTAAATTATTATTATCAATAGCATTATTATTACCATAATTGTGTGAATTTTGTTAGCATTAATTAATCCAGTATGCGTGAATTTTTAAAAAATATGGATATAAAACTCATGGATCGATTATTCTTTATCAATTTATATAGTGAGTCCAGTGACTTTCATTTGTAAACCCAGTGACTTATTTTCATAAAAACACTAAATCAAAAATAGTTGTTACAACGAATTTAGTTGATGGTATCGCTAATAATTTATAGAGTCGGATCAATTTGTAAATCAATATTTTCAAATCATAACTTGGTGAATTATTATCAAAATATTGAATTTTTAATAGAGTATATTAGGTATAAAAGTATTTACATGTAAATAATCCTATGATGGGTTATTTTCATAAAATTTATAAATCCAATGTTTAAATCCTATTTTGATTGAGTTATTTTCAAAAATCTTACATCAGTGGTGCACAAGAATTCGAATCTGTATTTCTTCTATCGTGATATATACAAATATGCAGCATAATAATACTTGGTGCATTTTAAAATTGGCAAATGATACGGAATTTCTCAGCATTTCTACCAAAACGAACGTGAAAATAACATTTTTTCACGTGAATGCTCTTCTAGTTATGTTTCCTGTTGTCCTTGATTGCAGATTGTTATAGTAAGGCAGCTATTTCTATTTGCAAATCTTGGACTTTGGCTGTGAATTTCTATCTGTACCTGATTTTCTACCCATTAGCCCAGACGAGACAGCACGAATTCTGTCTACTAAATAGCGAGCTGTTCTACATCATGGTTGTTAATGTAGCTAAAATCAATTTTATAGACTTGGGAATGAATATCTTTTTAACAATTCCTGTTGCATGTTTCATAATCCCTGGTTCCACCGGTTCCCAATAACGAATTATATGTTTCAGAAATTGAGTAGGAGTTTAAGTTCCAATGAGCTGAGTTTGAAATTGTCGATTAAATATTATTACAAAATTTACTGTATATTTGGAAATAACTGCTCATTTTAAGAATCAAATAGTGTCACCGTTTTTTAATGACACTTGACTGCTGAATTTTATGTCGTCTGATCTGAAACTATGAAAAAGTTTGCTTGCATACAATTCTTGCCTTGGAGTGGTCGAATCCCCTAGTAGATCTTGACTCTACTGCTCTCCTTCCGTTCTGTCTCCTTGGTCACGTTTTTGTCGACTTATGCGAATAATATTTAATTAATAATACGTTAAGTAAAACGTTTAAGGACCTTTTTTGTGGTTTTTTAAATATTGTTTCTGTACTATATTCCTGTAATAATGGTAGATTTAACAGTTTCATCAAAGTCTTCTTTGATAATAGCTCCCATTAGTTTCATTTTTGTAACATAATCAAATTGCAAATTATCAGTACAAGGAAAATTATCAAGACATATTACATAATCTTTTTATGGCATATTTAGAGTTGATTCTTTCCAAAATTCAAGAAGATTTTTGTTCATGTAGTTTAAAAGAAACTCCCAAGTTATCACTGTAAAGCTTCATTGATGCATCATCATCTTAAGTATACTTTTTCTTTGCAGAGAAGTGAACGTTCAGAATTTCAAGCATGTGATGCATCTTTAGGATTTTCTACTGCAATGATAGCTCTAGCAGTTATTTGTAATATTTCACATATTTCATCCAATTTTAAATTATGGTTCTCTTCTTTATTTCTGTCAAAAAATATTTATCCATTTGAAAAGAATTATTGTCGACACTCTTATGAACACCAGCTTTGATCATCATTAATAGATCATTTTTAATCTTAAAAAAACTCATCATTTTGACTAATTTTACGACATTGAATAGAAAATAAGTCATTTTTAAACACTAATCAATTGTGTTTTAAGAAATCCGAATTAAAAAAAGAGAAGGACTTAAACATAAAGATTTTAAGTCCTTAATTTTAATTCTACAAAGTTAATAAATTGATGGTCTCTTGTCATTTTTATTTTTTAATTATTTTTTTACTTGGAGAAAAGGCTCAAAATTTGAATACATTCTACAAGTTACTAAATTATATAGAGGCTAAAGGAACAAACTGGTAAAATTCTCAACACTTGACAACTCCAGCAACAGGTGTGAAAATAAGCATGATAATAATCTGTTGAATTCTTGTTCATGTGTTGACTTGATACTGAAAGTAGCTCTAAACACCAAAAAACCAGCAGTTTGGAGATTCTAATATGCCAGTAAGAATGGGCATATTTTATCTTGCAACAATATCGATAAAATTGATTCTTCCATTTGAAAATTTATTCTTCTGACACCATTTTAATGAATATTGAAGGCAATCAAATTTATTGCACTAAGTTCAAATTATGATTTATTGGTTCTTTGTAATTATTAAAACAAAATTGTTACTAATTCATTACACAGACGTACACGGAATGTTGATTATATATGTTGGTAATATATATCATAATTATTAATTTACTATAAAATATATTTTCACACAAAAAATATTTCCTTTGTGATCTAAATAGCCAAACCGACTTAGCTATTTGGGTAATATATTTTACGGTCAAAAATTCTAAAATTGATTTAAATTAATTGAATTTTTCTATATTACTCAATGAAATCATTTCAATTTGAAGTAAAATATAATTTCAGAATATTTTGTTGTAGATGTATTTGTATTCGCGCAAGGAAAATTACCCCGAAAAATTCCCCATATTATTGAAATGTGAAAATTACGTTTTCAATATAAATTCTTGAATATTTCATTAAAATTGTCAATTATTTGTTCCGAATTTTACATTTACACAAGTGACAATAGAAGATTATCTAAGTCGTTCTTGGACGCATTTTGCATGGCTCACTTCAGATTCGATTCCTTTCCACCGTAGAGGAAATTTTTATAAATTCATTGCCATTTAGTTTCCCAGAACTCCCCAGAAAACATCCTTAGTTTGCCTTTTGTTGAAAAAATAAATCTTGTTGTTTCCGATCCATTTAATAAAATTTCCTACTTAAGCAAAAAAGGACGATCTCAATGAAAAATTGAAATGTAAATAATGTACAGATTTGCAGAAAACTCCGACCAAACTATAAAATCTTGTTATGAGTTAATGTCAAAAATGGCTGTAATTAAAAACAAAAAATTACATCAAAGTAAAAATATTGCATTTTTACTTTAAATTAGTAAATTATTTTTAAAAATAGTTTACTATTCATGCCAATAATTGCATAATTATAATTCATTAAATGATTATTACCAAATTATAAAGATACCATTTTGAAGAAATTAATGCAGTATAAAACATAAAAATTCAATTCGATGACGACGCACTGAAGATGCTATTATCATATCAGATAAACTGCTTGAGTAACTTTCCTTTCTATCTGACCGCACTTGACATCATTTGAAAGGACTCAGTAAAAATGTATCGTCAGTTGAATTGCTTGACGCGAAACCTTCATTTAACACCATATTAGCTTTCAGGGATAACTAAAAAATGAAATAGACAATACGAAGTACCAAACCTTTAGTAGCGTTTACAAGTATAACAGACGCTCTTACCTTATTGTTAGGCACTCTCAACAAGAATAAACACGTGAAGAAACAATATGAGATAATATACAATCGCAAAATATAAGTGAATCGCGAACAGTCTCATCTCAGCGCCATGGTGGTCACCGGTGACCCTCGTGACATAAATTCATTCAAACGTGATTATACATCGTAACTTATCTGTTGTAGATAATATATTTCAACATAAGGGTATCGCATAATAAAAAAATAAGTTATGGTAAAAAGTTACAGATTCTAAATGATCCGATAGCTTCCAAAGTTTCCATTAAGAGGTATAAAACAACGAAATTATTCCGTAATATTTTTACAAAACTATTGGTTTGTATTTCAATAAACATTGTCAGATTTTGTTGATAAATGAGTATGTGAAGAACTTCAAACTGCAATGTACGTTGTAAAAAAAGTTGGTATCTGATCATGAAATTATTTATATTTAAACTCCATTTCAAAATACGATGCATCCTATAGAAATCATTATCAAAAAACTAGAAAAAATACTTAAATATAAACTGTAACGATATAGCAATAATATAACAATTGTAGTTTTTTTCATATAAATAGAAGAACACCGTTTTTTAAAACATCTTTTTGCAATATATTTTGACAGCTTGATTGCCATTATCAGGAACTAAACTTCGATAAAATCGATTATAATTACAGATATTATTATTATTTGCAAAATGGTATGAGCAGAACCTAATAAAAGTTTCAAATTCTAAAAGTTTCAAATTCTAATGATTTTTGGGTTAAATGATTTTATCATCAAGGGCTCAGAGGTTTAAAATACCAAATGAGCTTGGAAATGTCTATTTTTAATTACAATTATTATTATCAGTGGTGTACCTAGGGTAAATTGCGGCTATAGCAAACACCGATCTTACGCCACTCTCCGGCGATAGGTTTTATTTTCTAAAAAACTACTTTAGAATTTGATTTTAAAAAAATCACACAAGTTAAATCTATTAACACTATTACAAATTTATCTTTCTTGCTGACGCATATTGCTTAATTATATTATCAAAGTGAATTTCTTCGGTCATTTTTCGTTCTATGCTAAGTAAAGCAAGATCACGTAATAGACTTTGGCCCATCGAGGAACTCAAATATGAAAGTATCAATTTTAATTTGCTAAATGATCATTCGCAACTGGCAATAGAAACCGCGATTGCCAGAAATAATATACGCATATTGGGAAAAACGTTTTCATCTCCATACTGAACAATAAAATTAAGTAATTGTTCGGGGATTGATATTTTTTCGGTACGGCTTGTTAGAAGCATTCTAAAATCCAACATTTCTTCATATAATTCTTGCCCATCCATATCACAACTGTAGGCTTCTCCAAAATTTTCACAACGCTCTTTCAAGTAGCTTGTTTCGGCTTTAAAACACAACCCTTCTATATCAAGAAGAAATCCAAATTTTTCATTAATTTCTTGGAAACAAAAGCTACTACTTTCTAATTCATTGAATAGACGGTCGACAGTCCCTTTCATAACTCTTTTCATTTCTTCTTTAGTTGATAAAACAGGATCTCTCGATGTTTCGCCATCCATTCTTTTCTTTCTTGTTTGACGTGTTTCCAATTCAATGTCCCATTCTTTGCAAATTCGAATTCCTTCTTTCAGTGAGTCACTACGTAACACTTCTATTTCATCATAAAAAGATATTTGGAGAGCATTTTAATCTAAAGCTGATTCGTGAAAGTTCATTTTAGGGTCCTGCAACCTCTTTTGAACGCGGTCAACAGGTTTTACTGATCCCGTTTTGCGCTCCACTTGTTATCGGAGTTAGACTTTAAAGTCACAGATACAACAGCTTTGAGCTTTTTCCAACGCTGTGTTGAACGAGAGAAGAAAACATAAAGTGCATCGATGTTTCCGAAAAAAGGTTACCATCATTACTTCTTCTTTGGCTGCATGGACGCCTACCAAATTGAGAGAATGATTATCAAAATTCACAAATATTGCCATGTTGTTTTTTCTGGATTCTTTGTGCCCACCCATAACAGCAGCATTATCATAGCACTGTGTCCTACAATCTTGTAAATTCATATTGTCTTTCTCTAAGCTTGCAGCGTCCTTATCGCTTATTTTTATAAACCGAGAAATGATTCTTTAATCTTAACAGAATTTTTCTCAAAATTGATATCAACATATCTTACTACCTCAGTGCTTTGTTCACGATGAGCTTGATTAGGAGTCGAGTCAAACATTAGTCCATAATACTTTGGTTTACGTATTCTTTCCAGCAAACTATAACGAACAGTAGATGCCATGATGTGAATAAACTCGTTCTGTATTTTCGGTGAAAGATATGAAGTGAATCTAGGATGGCTCTCCATAAATCTTATGTGTTCTTTTAAGACAAGAAATTAGTTTCAATAAAACAAGTAAATTTCCTGTATTAAAATCCGACTGAAGTGACTGTATGTTGCCCCGCAAAGCCAAATTTTGTATCGCAAGGTATTTGATACAGTGTAAAAGTCTTTTCACAATATCACACCACTTTTGACTTTCTCTTTAAATTTGCTCTTGAAGTTCTTCATCAATTATACCTCTGTTGTTAAGTAAATTTCTTTCCACTGAGTAAAGCATTGTCGATTATTTTTGAAATTTTCATGAACACTCATTCTCTCAGGTGCTTTACATTGCTTAAATCTGCTTTCTTGCTCAAAACTAAATTGGTTATAGAACCGGGAAAAAAGAAGACAGCAAATACAAAAGGCAGACTTTTTGCAAGGTGAATAAACTAACCATGAACGCATCACTTGCTCACCAAGACCATTTCCTAATTTTTTTTAACCAAGTTTTGTTCATAGAACGATTGATAGTGGGCAAAAAAGGACCCTCGCTGTTTTGAAAATACTTAGAACCTAGATTTATTATTTCTATTCTCAACACATCAATTACAATTGCCTTTCCCGATTCTTAAATAAACTTAAGAAGACCAATGTCGTTTTCTTCAATCGCTCTAGATATAAGAATTTATTATACTCAATAACATTACTGTTTCCACTCAACCAAGCATGATATCGAACTTGTGTACAAAAATGATTGGCAGTCATTCTATTGTATATATACCAGATTGGAACTTAGACTGAAAGGAGTTACAGATTTGTTTCTGAACCTATCGCGAAATTTACAAGACTTTGAAATAATCTTAACAGTAATACTTCAAATATCTTTTATAAAACTTTTCGAAAATACTTCAAAATCGCCAAAACTATAATAGAACAAACACCACTAGACAAATCACTTGAATTTATTTTATCAAATTTTTCAAGAATATTTTTTGTGCTGGTCATATAACGCACAAATTAATAAAGTTTTAAAAATGTCATATTAATTATTTATAATAAATTAGTAAAAAAAAATGTTTAAATAAAGATTTTTATTCAAAAGAGAATTAAGATGTTGATAAGTGAGAGCAAAGTAAATAGTTTGTTGCAAAAATCAATCCAAATACCCAATACCTAGTATTTCCAAAAGTCAATTCACTAAAGATTATTTAATTAAATCATAACTATTACATCAATATTGTTTCGATTATGATTGCAGACTGAATAAGAGAATAATTTCTACGAAATATGAGTTTTCTAGTTTTTAAATTGAATAATTCATTTTCCAGAAAAATCATAATCATTTAAAATGCCTTCAAACATAGTTTTTAATTAAAAACTAAAGTAAAATAAAGAAAAAATATTTCAATTGAAATCTCATTTAATATATTTAATAGTTTGAATAAGTTTTTAACTCTATAGAATCTTCGACTGAAAAACCTGTGGCATTTCAAACATCATTGTTAGAACAGTTGAAATTTGTCATAATTTAAAAGATTTTGTTTATTAAAATTGTAATTATTAAAACAAATAAGATTTGTTTTCTTAATTAATAATAGAATGTTTAATTAATTAAAGAAATTGATTAATTTTGTAATTAAAGCCAACACTAATGTTTTGAAAAGCATATTTTATTAAATAAATTTTTAACTTAAATGAAGAATGATGTCAAATGTTAAATAGTTTTTACATAACCATCAAATCACAAATGAAATCAAAATTGACAAATTGTTGTCGTTAAATTTTGTGTAGAATTAATCAATTTCATTTCCCCGATAAATTTGTGTTGATTCTGCACTTATTAGGCTTATACCATAATATTTTATTTTTAAAACTTTTTATTGTTTTCCCATCTTTTAACATTGATATAATTATTTTAGGGAAAGCTCTTTTAATGTTAAGACGAGTGAAAATTCTTGGAACGTTGCGTTTACTGCGAATTTTCAGATTAGTTCGGTACATTCAACATTTACAGGAGGTGACGTTGAAACATCTTAGACTGCAGTGTTAATGTTTCTTTTAGATACTCAATATTTCTAACAGGTTTGTTGGAACATTCAATATAATATTCCTTATGATATTATTGAGCCATTGGAACGCTTGTTTACAGTTTTTGATTCCAATGCTGCAAGACTTTCCTAAAGAGTCATGGGTACTTAAGTGTGAATTGCTTGTAAGTTTGTCATAAATTTATCACATTTGTTTATAATTAATGCTTAAAACATAGTGTTGGGCTTAGAGCCAAAATTAAAACAAAGAATTATTACAAACAAATTATAAAACAAAAAGATAAAAATAAAAGGTTAATGAAATATGCAAGAGGAGATCAAAAATTAATAAAAACATATTAATTAAAACAAATTAAAAACATAACAAATATTAAATAAAACAAATAATTAATTAAAATTCTCGAAAAGCCTACAGCTACAGAAGGAAACATATGAAAAATAAAATAAACTGCCAAAACCTTGCAAAATAAGGTTTAGAAAAAACACAGGCAA
This sequence comes from Schmidtea mediterranea, assembly GCA_022537955.1. Classification (NCBI taxonomy): domain Eukaryota; kingdom Metazoa; phylum Platyhelminthes; order Tricladida; family Dugesiidae; genus Schmidtea; species Schmidtea mediterranea. The sequence continues at coordinate 178,314,860 of CM039680.1, forward strand.
TAGAGGCGACCATGAAATAAAATATTAGGGTTTAAAAATAATATCGTAAGAAAATAATAATAAAAATGAAAAACCAATATAGAAATATTAATATATTAAAAAATAAAGAAAATTGTATAAAAAATTATAAAAATAATTTAAAATAATTAAAACCATTTAAAAACCCGAAAAATCGCGAAAAATCGCCTATTGGTCGCACACAAGCACGAAAATAATATATAAGTAGCAATAAATCTCATTAATTTTAACCTTTACAATCACTACAACTAAAAGTATTTTTCAAGCACTTTTATCAAATTTACTCTTCGAATCAATTGAGTAAGGAATTTGTTGTTTTATTTTCTTTGTATGTTAACGTAACAATTATTTATGATGTTTGTAGCAATTACATTTCTTAACTCGTTTAATATTAACTTATCATATCTATTATTTATACCGAGGCAACCCTATAAAATCTTATTTATACTACGTATAGAAATAGCTCGCGGATAGGCAGATCGGCGACCCAGCTGGAGGATTAAGTTCCTTAGTTGCGATCGCGGGTCGAGCCTATCTGCTATCTCGGTCTGTCCGCGACGGGGCCTGGCAAAATGGCACAGGACTCTCCCCGTAGGACATCGTTAAACAACTTGCAACGGCTGATGGCAACGTCGGTCGAGGCAAGCAGTAAATCTAGATAAAGGGAAGTGCGACGATAGTCAGGGGCAACAGGAATAATCGTATTACGATTAGTAAGAAAGATTTTTTCATAAACCTCGGAATAGAAAGGGCAGTACGGATAGGATGTTTAAACATAGAACTTGTATTTTATCGGAAAAACTGTTAAATCTAATTTACTGAATTTAATAATGATTACCTTTTTCGTACAAATTCTCCTTGATGCAGATGAGAATTCAGTTTTCACTATCTAGAACGAGCAAGTGAATTAGTTAGGAAGTCCACTCATCACAACGATCGAGAATTGACAACGCCCGAAGACTAAGCATAGTTGAGTCCAATTGGAGTCGTTAAATATCCAATTTTCCTTTGGGATAATCACCAAAATGCATTAGGAAATCCAAAAAGAATAACTATAGAATATCGAACTAAACTATAGATAGCTGAGAATTATAGAACTAGGACGATCACGCCCGTAAGTGAGCTGAATTCAAATTCCATGTGTCGGAAAGATAACGAAACATCTAATTAAAATTTTATATATAAGCCAACGACGATTTGAACCATTATGTTACTAAATTGATTAGACGAGACGGACAGGATACCGAGTGACGTCGACGTTGGTAGGGCGTCATTTAAAATCCAATTGATGAACTACCATACTATACGTAAATTCAGGTTATTCAATTCGACCAAAATTGCCAGGATCTGTCTAAATGGATATTCAATCGGATGGACATTAACCCGAATTTTGTAACTTAAAAATCGACAGGAAGTTTCGGAACAAGTAAAACCATCGTAATTGCGGACTTTACCAAGACTGGTATAAACAGTCTGGTAGCCTCATCCTGTAGTAAACTGACATAAACAATTAGGCGATATCGTAACATCAATTTATCATTATGCAAATTAAGGTATATTATTAAAATTAATTGTAGTTAGTAAAGGAAATAATTCGTGTAATGGACAATCATTATTAGTTAACTAACCTTTAATTGGTAAAGTAATTAAGATGAGGTGGTGGAGAATTAATATTCCACCAGTGAAATTTTACTATAGTAAAATGGCAAAATTTTCGTAGAAATATTATTAGGATATCCCACCTTATAATAAAAACTAAATAAGGTGACGAAACATAATGACAGAAAGATGTACCATATCACTTAAATAGGTAGAAACCGTGATGAAGATCTTGGAAACTCTCAACGATATTCAAGTACTCGTCCATCTAAATATCCACTAATTGCGTAAAGTTGCCATTATACCCACCCAGAACGCTGAGGAGGACCCATGATCTCACTTATAGTCTTCTTGATATCCCGTTTCTCTTCTATTGTAGAAAACAGCACAGTCAGTACAGGCTCCGAAACTCTCAATAATTCAAAAATCTCGTGATCCCTATTAACTGTTTTCTCTCAAATTAATCTGATCCTCTTACAAAGTGATGTCGGGACTATCAGGTCTACCCCGCATCACATGACTGTCACCTTCGGCGATAACTACGTCGCAAGGATTGGAAAGCCTGGAAAGAAAATTCGCGACGTTACAAGAAAAGTACCAAAAGGTGAAAAATACCTGGAGCTCTCCAGAGTCAACCAAAAGTTTATTCCAAAAGATATCGCGTCTATCTAGGGCTCGCGATGACTTGATCATCGAAAATCGAGGGCAGCGCATTACAATTGCGGAACAAAGCGTCGCCCTGCGGAAGATCTTCGCGGAGAGCGAACTCCAAGCGCGTTTATCAAGTCGGAGTTGGGCTCGGGAGATTGACATCATCCCCGCTCAACGCCTCACCATTGATCCCGATCAAGTCTCACCTATGATACCACCCACAAGTGTGACAACAGGAAACTCAACTAATCCGTCGAGAAGACGATCCAGTCGAAATCGCCGACGTCGAGAAAGACGTCGGGCGGAAGCAAATTTGTTGCGTACGAATGCAGAAAACCAAGCTCCAGTTCGGACAAACGACCCGCCTACAGCATATTCCGAGTTTGAATTTCAGATGACTGATCCGGACATCCTATATGCTCCGACAATAACGATAAACCAAGCACCGCCACAAGTATATATAGATCTGGTGGCTGACGACGTGGAACTGCCAGATGTGAGTCGAGCATTGTAGAGCCTACTGCTTACTCCTGCAGAAATCGCCGTTCTGACGGGACAATTGCCAACTAGTCAATCTGAAGAACCCTCTATGTCAACTCAAGGAGCAACTGGCCCAAATTCACCGAATTCAAGCTCGAGACGACCAAAGCGACGATGTCTCCCTGTAGATATCGAGTTGGGAGATTAAATTGCCAAATCAGACACGTCACTGACTGATACCCTACTGATGTGTTCATTCCTTGACATGTTGTAAATAATCTGTGATTTGCCTTGATTGACATCCGTGTTAAACCATTGTTATGGTGATTAGTGTAGTTGTTGTAACATTAAATCTTTCCTGTTGATTTGAGTTAACTAACGGTAATTAAAGAAAATTAATTGAATGTTTAATAATAAATGATTAACGAAATAAGGTTAGGGGTTACTCTTACTCCTCTTTCCAAAAATTTCACGAGATAACATCGCCTAGAAGTACCGAAAGCGGATTATAAGGCGAAGACCTTCCATCGGAAGCACGGAACTGGGAAACGAAAGTTCTTCGAGGAGTAGTACTGGAAACGGTGCTCACCTGCTCGAATAGCTTTCGGCTGTTACGCACAGTACCAACATGGTTTCGGCCATGGGTGCCTAGCGGTGAACTAAACTCATGGGGTGTGCGTGAAAGAGTGTCCCTAGAACGACAAGAGATAAGGCTAGTAGAGAAAGGGTCTAGCAGTTTCGATGAAAAATTTCCCGTACACCAACAATAGTAACTATTTTGCTGGGTAAATAAAACCCCAAAAATATAAATCAAAAATTGATTCATTAAAACACGCTAACAACATAAATCTCGTTTGGCGCTTCAGGTCCAATATAAGTTGACAGTTGGCTGTACAAGTGGTGGTTAGCGTGCCCCTCACATTTGTATGCTTTACAAATCGATTCACTTCCATGACAGCTATCGAGAACTTACGTATTTTTTGAAGATATATATTGCTGGAAACTTTATTAAATAAGCTTTGTTAAATAAATTTGTATTTCATTTCATGGAAACAATCTATGATATGCTAAAGTGAGCGAGGATGCAAAGTGGAAGTTATTGGTTATAATAAATTATTATAATTTGATTACAATTTGATTGCGATTATTATTGGTTAATTCGTTTAAATATTCTTATTTTCATTTAGTTATTAGTGTAATTTCTAGTCTGAAGAAGACCGATAAAGGGTTGAAATATATAGCAATATGTTATAAAATATATAGTTGGATATTTCAATTATTATTAATATTATTATTATTAATAATCAAAGAAAAAGGCAAAGTTTTAATAATTGAAAAACACCAATTATTTATATATTGAATCATCTAAATAATATTTTATAAACTTCCTATTGTAATTAGCTAATCCTAATAAACTTCAATTTCTTAACACATTAAGGAACATTCAAGTTCTTTTTCTGCCTTAATTTTAACCTTCATCCGTTTTAGCTCTATTTTCTCTAAATTATATTTCCCAAAAATTTCACTTCCTCATTAAGAAAACTGATTGGCCATGCCACATCTATTTTAGATTAGATATTATCTTAGAATACATAAAATAATTGTGTACTGGGTCAACAAACTTTTCCCATTGAATCACTAGATAACCCACTGGTCATAGGTTGCCGATCACTGATTTACACAGAACTTATCAAAAAGCATTTTCCTTGTGCATATACTTTCTTCACTTCAAATTTACGATTTTCATCTTTATGTTATGAATTTATTACAGCGTCATGGAAACGTATACATAGTATTAAATAATTATTGCAGAATGAGAAATGGACTAATCAATATACATGGTGCCTATTTAATGCCATATCACATATGCTATCAATAGGATATGGACGCTACCCACCAACAAGCCCAAGTGAGGCATGGCTGACGATAATAAGTGTGTTGACTGGTGTAACTTGTTATGCTCTATTTGTTGGCCATGCTGCAGCGCTGATATATTCTTTTGATACGTCAAAGCGACTGTACAATGAAAAGGTAATTAATTTTAATAAATATTTTATTTAATGAACGATACTGAAAAGTAAGTAGAAGTTAACGATGAGTCATTGTTTTTATTTTTTGAACAAATAACTTTCTTTCTGAGGTAACATTGACTCATCAGTATTTAAAAAAAAGTTTTAAGTCAAAATTTAGACACCTTTAGTAAACAAAGATAATTCGAAAATTCGGCTATATCCATTTAACAAAGCGCTTTTAATTTTTTTTTAATTAAAGAATTTCATTTTATTTTAATATCACAATTTTTAGTATAAAGATAGAGTTGTGAGTTCTCTGCGTTATGGCACTATTTCGAATTTTGCTGGGTTCAATTATGGTGTATCAAAACCTTCAAATGCGTTTAAAGTTTTGAATTTTGCCTATATAATGAAATCCCAACACTTAAGGCTACAATTTTTGGTATGAAAATAAATTCGTTTGTGCACTACACTGCGTTGCTACCTCGACCTTTGAGGGTTCATTCATGATGGGTCAATATCTTCAAAGAGTCCAAATATGTTTACATTTTAGATATTGCTCAAAAATGTTTTAAAAGATTGCAAGTATCATTGAGAACGTGTTGGGCCATACCTTCCAAGGTTTTACAATAGTCAAAGGTCACCAAGGCAAAAGTTCAAAAACTTAAGAGTCATAGAATTTTCTTCTGCACATTTGAAATATTTTTAAAAACTTTAAAATCTTTAGTACCATGTTTAATATGATAATCGATTTGTCAAATGAAAGAGCAAACACATACACCAAGCCGCATTCAGATAAATTCTTTTATAATACGTAAATAAACTTACAGAATTTTTTTGTAAAACAAATGGATTTCAGCCATCTTTTAAATGGCTTCTAATTAAGTGACTTTTTAAAATTATCAAAATTAAAGTTATAAAGTTTTAAGAATTGAATTATGATTTCATTACGAAATTAGATATAATAATTCGAGCTCTTAAATATAACTTTTGTTCTACAAGTTCATATATATATAGTATTATTAATAATATTAAGGAATATTTTGGAAATAATTTATTATAAGGACTTTTTTTGTGTTTCACCTCTGATTTCTTTATAAGTGGCATAATATTTTCTACAAAATTTATGTTATGATTTAGTTTTTGGAATTAATTCGAAATAAAGTGAGTACATCTTTTATTAATAAAAAAAATAATCGCCATAAAATATGCATTTTTTTATACATCCTGGTAAAAATCTCCGAATATGTATAAAATTTCTAAATTTTTCTTTCTTCAGCTCGTTATCTAATACATCCTTCAGCTCATCGAATCTGGATTGAAAAGTCATGGAACTTAATCCACCTGCCCCTGATTTTGTCTTTCTGATATTTAATTTGATCTTACTGAACACACTTTCAATTGGGTTCAGAAACAGACAGCATAGTGGCAAATGTTCAATAAAATTATTTGAGATAATGCTTTACCATGAATAGAAGCATTATAGTGAATGAAACTCTATTTCCATTTAATTTACATAATTAATTCTAGTTTGTATAAAAATGAAAAAGTTCTCTGTAAGATTAACTCATTTTCGTAGAACTTCGGAATTAAAGAATTTAGAATTTTAAAATTATTTCCTAACCAAAATGGCCGCATGTCAAGGCCTTGTATTAAGAAGAGATCCAAATAGTTTAAATAACATGAAATATGAAAATAAAACATCTTTATGATAAATATGTAAACTTTTGACTAATTTATAATTACAGTTTAAACAAATCAAAGAATACATGGCGTACATGAAATTACCAAAAGAAATGCGACAAAAAATCGTCAACTATTACGAATATCGCTACCAAGGGAAAATATTCAATGAAGGCAACATCCTCGAAGAACTGTCAGAATGTCTGCGTGAAGTAAAAAATAATAAAGATTGTGATATTTATTAAAAATTATCAAGGAAATCATAAATTACAATTGTCGAGATTTAGTTGCTGCTGTTCCAATTTTCCGCAACGCAGATCAAAACTTCATCACAGACGTATTGGTCAGATTAAAATATGAAGTCTATCAACCAGGAAATCTCATTATTAAAGAAGGAACAATTGGTACAAAGATGTATTTTATATTGGATGGTGTCGTCGATGTTACTACCAAAGAAAAAGAAATAATTGCTAGTTTATCCAATGGAGGATTTTTTGGAGGTTTTGTTAACATACTGAAACTTGTTGATAGAATTTTCACAGAGATTTGTCTATTGACCAAGTCACGAAGAATGGCAAGCATTTTGGCGCGAACGCATTGCAGTATTTACTCATTGGATAGAATGAGTTTCATGCGTGTACTTGAGGATTATCCAGCCATGCGTAGATATTTAGAAAAAGTGGCAGCTGAAAGATTAGAAGCAATCGGGAAAAATCCGTTATTATTAAAAAAACAGCAAACGTTACAAGATGAATCTTCTGAAAAGTATTGTGCGGTAAGTTAATATTTATGAAAATTTTAAAATAAACTTGTTAAAAATGCATAATTTTGAGAATAAAATGAAATAGCATGATAATAAAAATCATTTTAAACAATTAAAACAATTGAAAGCATATTGAAATTTTGTTTAATTCATTTTTATCTACTAGTCATGGGCAATCATCGGTTTGGAAACAATTTATCATAAATTGCATGTGTCTTATAGCATAGTTTTAAGCAAGGAAGAAATTGCTTTTTATTTTAATATTTAAACTTATATATTTATGAAAACAAATAATTTGTTTGCTCTACACTCTATTTTAATAATTTTGAAATTTTGAAATTAAAAATTTGATGTACATAATTATGCACATAGTTTTTATACTTCTTTTGAATTGTTATGTTTTGAAAATAATTTAAAAATATATTGCTGATCAACTGCGATCTATATCTACATTATTGTATATAAATATTTTAATTTTAATTACATTTTCTATGTAAAAAATACTAACCTTGTATTTTTGAAAATTATGGAGTATCTAATGAATAACTTCACACTCTAACAGAAATTTTAGGTTATGTTTATAAGAATTGCCAGCAATAAATAATCGATGTGCAATTAAAAGGTATTGATCCTAGTTCATAATAATAATAATAATAATAATAATAATAATAATAATAATAATAATAATAAAAATAATAATAATAATAATAATAATAACAATAATAATAATAACAATAATAATAATAATAATAATAATAATAATTTATAAATAAATAATTAAATAAATTTGGCAACGATTTAATTAAAAGATAACGCCAATAAAAAACCTTTCGTACGATATATTTCGATAGCACAGCTATCATCTTCAGGTACTCAAAACCAACTAAAAATATTATGAATTAACATTTAATTTAAACATATTATTTTTTATTAATTTAATTTTTTAATAAATAAATATTTTTAAAAATATATTTAATTCACTTTTAATTAATTTAAAATTTTAAAATTTTCATTTATATTCTAATTTTTAAAAATTAATGTAATTTAAAATTTTCAATTATTTTAATAATATTAAAAAAACCAAACATGATTTAACATACGTAAACTATTTAAAAACATTCAAAACATTCGTAGTCACAGCACTTTGCACATTAATCTTTGGATCCAATGACCTTATCAGCAATGCTTCATGTTAGAAGCTATAACATTTAATTCTTCAGTCATCAAAATAAATTACTAAGACTATTAAATCCAAAATTATATTTCATAAAAATCTGATTATATAAACAAATATTCTTGGGACATTTTCTAAATTTTAATTTCAACCAAATATCAACATACCATTGCATTCATACTTGAATTTCAATTTTATTAAAAATTATTTTATTTTAAAATTTCAATTATCATTTCAATTTTAATATCTTAAAATAATTTAAGTTTCAATTAAAACTTTACAAATTTTAATCGTGAACTAATTTAATTTAGTATTTTAATTTTAACTCCTCACATCCCCCTTTTTTAAAATGTTTGATCTTCTCAACATTTCTGACTACCATCTTCCCATTTTGATCCTTAAGTAAGTAGCTCCGTTCATGTATTTTCTTTATCACTTTGTACGGCCCTTCCCACCTTGCATCGTCTTTATTTCGAATTTCTTGTTTGATCAAGACCACATCTTCCATTTCAAAATTTCTCACTGTTTTGCTTATTTTTGGTTTTAGTGTTTTATCCTCTATTCTCTTTTCCATATCTTCTCTATTTATTTCTTTATTCGAGTACCATTTCATTCTGTCGATCTTCCTCCCAAATATAATCTCTGCTGGGCTTACTCCCGTTGTTTTTTGAACTGTTGCATTTAACGTATATTCTATTTCTGGCACTATATCAGCCCAGTTTTTCCTTCCTCCTTCATTCAATGACGCGTTAATATACTCTCTGATTGTTCTGAATTGTCTTTCAATAATACCATTCGTGTTATGGTGATATGGGCTTGAGAAAATTAATTCAATGCCAGCTGTCTTTGCTAGTTCTTTTATGCTTCTTGCTTCAAAGTTCTTCCCACAATCTACATGAAGTTCTTTTGGCGCTCCAAACTTTAATATCCATTTATTTAATAACGTCTCACTAATTGTTCTTTCGTCTTGCTTGTTTATGGCCGTTAATGAGATGTATTTACTATAGTGGTCAATGATTCCGCAAATATATTTCTTTTTGTTGAACGTTTCTTTCAATGGCCCACATATATCCATATATATCTTCTCGAATGGTTCTGTACTCTTTATTGTTTGAGTTTCCTCCTTTGTCTTGGTTGTTATCGTTTTCATTTTCTGACATCTTTCGCAGTTCTCAATTACCTTTTTTACTTCCGTTGCTAGATTTTCCATGTCGCAGTTGTTCTGGATATATTTTGTTACTTTCTGTGCACCTGCATGGCACAGCAATACGTGTACTTCTTTTATCATCCTCTGTCTATTATCTGACGGTATCCATATTTTACCTTGTTTAGTTAGTACCGTGTTGTTTTCCATTATGAACTTACAATCTTTATTTTCTAACTTATTCTTTATTTCTTGGACCTCCATATTGTCATTTTGCCACTTGTTATATCCGCCTTCTGCTGTTACTGTTAATATTCTGGTTTTAATTTTGCCGGTTTTTGCGTCTTCGTGTTCCATCATACACTGTACACATGTTCCGCATGTTTTCCTGGATAGCATATCCGCGTTTGTATGGCTTGTTCCTTTCCTGTATTCCATTTTAATATCCAGACTGCTTAAATAGTTGATCCATGTCTGGAATTGAGCCGTTATTGGTTTCTTCGTTGTTACCATAAACGTAATAGCTTTATGGTCCGTTCTCAGTACGAATCTCTTACCATATAAGTAGTGGTTGAAATGTTTACAAAAATAGTATATTGCCAATAATTCTTTTCTGGTAATGCAGTATCCTTTTTCGTGGCTGCTCATCGCATGTGAACCATATGCGATGACATGTTCATGTCCTTTTTCATCCTTTTGCGAAAGAACTGCTCCAATAGTATCGAAGCTCGCGTCTGTGTCTAATATAAATTCTTTTCTGAAATCTGGAAATACCAATACTGGGGCGGTTATCAATGCTTCTTTCATTTCCCCGAAAGCCTTTTCACACATCTCTGTCCATCTTATTTTCTCATTGTTTTTTCCGCATATACTTTCTAGTGCTCTTGCCTTCTTTGCATAGTCTTTTATGAACCGTCGATAATAGTTACAGATACCCAGAAAGCTCCTCAGATTCTTCACACATTTTGGTTTTTGAAATGATTGTATTGCTTCTATTTTAGTATTATCTGTTTGTATGCCGTCTTTATTTATTATGTGTCCCAGAAACTTCACTTCTTTTCTAAATATTTGACATTTTTCGGGGTTCAATCTTAGTCCTGCTGTTGCGATCTTCCCTAGGACTTTTCCAAATATGTTATAATGGTCTTCTTCTGTCTTTGTGAATATTAGGATGTCGTCTAAATATACCATCACTCCATCTTTCCACAAGTCTTTCAATACTTTCGTCATTAATTCTTGAAATGTTCCTGGTGCCGCTGCAATACCGAACGGCATCCTGTTAAAACAGAACTGTCCTTCTTTTGTTGAGAATGCTGTTTTCTCTTGAGATTCTTTATCTAACTTCACTTGGTAATAAGCATTTCCCAAGTCGATTGAGCTAAAATATCTGGATCCGTGTAGGATGTCTAAAATTTCATCTACATTTGGCATTGGAAATGCTTGTCTTTCTGTTATCTTGTTTAATTGTCTGAAGTCTAGACAAAGCCTGATGTCTTTTTTCTCTTTCTTCCATACACAAACTAAAGGTGTGTTCCACGGTGAATTGCACTTCCTAATTATTCCGTTGTTTTCTAGATTTTTTATTGCTTCCTCAATCTTGTCTTCCAAATTTATTGGCTGACGTCTCGGTTTAATCATTATTGGCTCTCCTTTCGTGATGATCTTATGTTTTATCAGATTGGTACACCCAATGTCCCATTTATCTGCCATAAAAACATTCTTGTTTGCCTGAAATATTTCTAGCAGTCTCTTATTTCCGGTAACTTTTAAAACGTCGATGGCATGACGTAATCTTTCTTCATCTGTTATAATCCGCCCAAATCTAGCTTCTATTTCGCAAATGAAATCACTACGTTTTTCATGTTCTTTTAGTATACATTTCAATTCTATACCAAATAACCTTTGTAGTTCTACTCCTCCAATAATTTCTGGTATTAAATTCTTTACTATAATGAATGTTACATTTCTTTCCATACTGCCCATTTTAACATTGATGTTTAGTTTACCCATAGTTTCTAATCTACTGTTGTTTGCACATCTTAGCGATTCCCTTGTTTCTAATATTTCGATATTTTCTAATTGATCAATTACAGATTTAGCCATCACATTAATTCGCGCTCCTGTATCCAATAAACAATCTACTTTCCGCCCTTGGATATCCAGTGTTGTACTCGGTCTACCTTGCATTATATTATATGTTATTACTGGACTTTTTTGTTCTTCTACTGACAAAATATTCTGCTCTCTAGTATCTTCTACAATTTCATTAATACACACGTCTCCATTTTTCTTTAGGAATTTGTAAATTTTCTCTATCGTTCTTTCCTCGTGTTTTACTACTTCATTTACTTTACACTCCTCTTTAAATTTTTTCTGACTTTCCTTATCATTCGACTTTTTAATTTCTACACTACTATTATTATTAATATCACGTTCAAAAACACTACAATCTTTATCAATCATACAATCATCATCCATACTTAAATTACACATACCGTTAGCATTCATTCTTTGGTTGAAATCAATCTTACTTAGTAAATTGCTCCGATCAATGTCCCGTTTGACGGAGCGTGCTCGTTTGGGTCATTCTCCCTGTTATACTCGTCTGGCTGGCTTGACTGTTTTGTATTCATCATCTCATCATCAGACTCGATAGCTGCAATATCTTTTCTGTTATATTGTTGGTTTCCCCATTGTCTTTGATGTACGTTCCTTGGTTGATACATATCTTCCCTTTGTTGATAGGTATTTCTTTGAATTCTTCCTCCTGACATCTTCCTTTGGTCTCGATCTCTTCCTTGATTTCGTCTTTCCATATTTGTGTAGCACTCTCTTTCTTTGTGTCCTCGTGCATTGCATCTATGACATTTGATTGTTGGGCATTCTCTTCGTATGTGACCTTCAACACCACATGCATAACATTGAAATCTTCTTTTTATATTACATTCTCTGCTACTGTGTCCCGGTTTTTGACACGTCCAGCATTCTATCACTTTAACTCTTGTCTCTGGTTTCCATTCGTTGATTTCTCTCTTCGTGGCTCCAACTTGTACTACATCTCTATAAGTTCTTCCCCAGTTGTAGGTCGTATTGATCTCACCGTGTTTACTTGTTCAATAACCTTGTTAACTTTTTCTATCTTCTTTATAGTTTCTTTAATTTGTTCCGCCGTTTTGAGATCTTTCATTTCGATTTCTTTCCTGACTTCTTTATCTCTTACACAATGTGTCAATAAACATTTCTGAATTTCTTCCTCATTCCAAGTGTGTGAGGCCAATTTTTTAGTCATTTTTGATATTTTCTCTATAAATATTTCCGCCGAATCGTTACCTTGTTCGTAGTTCAAGGCTTCTCTTAAGTCATCAATCAATGACGTTGGTCGATGAAAAGCTGCTCTTAATTTCTGTTCAACGGTTTTACCTTCTGCGGCTTCATATTCTTCAATCAAAGTCCTGTCCAGAAGTGTAATAACTAGTACCATTTGTGTCTTCACTGGTGTCTTCGTTATTTCAAAGAACCTCTGACATTCTTTGATAAATAATTCGAGGTCATCTCCTCTGTGGAATTTTTCTGGAAGTAATCTTCCAATAAGCAGATCCGTTGGAATGGTCGCCATGTTAGAAGCTATAACATTTAATTCTTCAGTCATCAAAATAAATTACTAAGACTATTAAATCCAAAATTATATTTCATAAAAATCTGATTATATAAACAAATATTCTTGGGACATTTTCTAAATTTTAATTTCAACCAAATATCAACATACCATTGCATTCATACTTGAATTTCAATTTTATTAAAAATTATTTTATTTTAAAATTTCAATTATCATTTCAATTTTAATATCTTAAAATAATTTAAGTTTCAATTAAAACTTTACAAATTTTAATCGTGAACTAATTTAATTTAGTATTTTAATTTTAACTCCTCACACTTCACATATCACGCGTTCCCAATAATTATTAAAACTTCTCAACAAAATTCTAAAATCAGACATTCCTATATCACTTTTACAGCCTCTATTGTGTTCACTAATATTGGTCAAACCGTTCAATCGACAATGCTCTAGAACTCGAGTACAGAGATGACGGGAAGTCTCTCCAATGTATGTGGCATTACACCTATTACATGTAAATTGATAAACGAGATCCGAACACAATCCAACCGGAGTTTTTGATTTATTAATAAACATATTGCGTACCTTACACGAATTAGAGACAATCTTATACTCTAAATTTCCCATCTGTTTACTTAACTTCCTTTTATAATTTGTAAAGCCTTACGAGTACAGCAATACTAACACATATTTAGGCTCAATTTTTTTATATCCATTTTTACCATCACCCAGACCAACACTCAATTCACACCCATCCGACAAATTACATTCAGACTTTCCAAAACATGGATCCTTAGGATTTTTAATCAATTTATCAACAGTCTCTTTTATCATCAACAATAAAAATGATTTAGAATATCCATTCTTTATCAACAACTCAACCAATTTATCAACACTTTTTACCGAATTAGCAAAAGTAGAAGATAAAGCCCATGAACGATAAATCAATCCTTTCACCATATTTCTCTTATACTTAAATTCACAAAAGCTTTCTGGAGAAGTATAAAGACCAGTATCAGTTGGTTTTCTATAAATATCTGTCTCATACTGTTTATCTTTGCGTTGAATTAACAAATCTAAAAACGCTTTTGATGACTTTCTCTCCGTTTCACATGTGAATACAATGTTTTTATGTAAACTGTTCATAAAATGCAAAAACGGTTCTACATGTTTCTGGTTTTGAAATATAAGAAAAATATCATCCACATACCTTTTATAAACAAAAGGTTTTTCAAATTGGAAAGAAGCAATTTTCTTTTCCAAACTAGCCAAAAATATTGATGCCATCGTTGGTGCTAAAGGGGAACCCATAACGACTCCATCTATTTGTTGATACCATTCATCATTGAAAAGAAAATTGACATTTGAAGGAGCAAATTCAAGAAGTTTACAAAATGCCCGTCTATCCAAAATGTGATGTTCCGAATCATTTTCATTCCACAACGCACAGCATAAGTCAATTGTCTCAACCAGTGGTACATTCGTAAACAAACTACAAACATCAAACGAAACCATAACACCATTCATACTTCGTTTTTGTAGCTTTGCAATACAAGACACAAACTCAAAGCTATCCTTACATTCAAATTCTGATCGCATTAACGGTTTTAATAATACATCTAAAAACTTTGCTATTTTATACTGGGCAGTACCAACCATCGACAAAACTGGTCTCATAGGTACACCATCTTTACGGATTTTTGGTAGCCCATATAGTTTTGCTGGCTGCGATCCTATTGGACGAATAGACATACCTACCTCTTCATCAATAAGCTTCTTCGATTGAAGGGTTTGACCAATATTAGTGAACACAATAGAGGCTGTAAAAGTGATATAGGAATGTCTGATTTTAGAATTTTGTTGAGAAGTTTTAATAATTATTGGGAACGCGTGATATGTGAAGCATTGCTGATAAGGTCATTGGATCCAAAGATTAATGTGCAAAGTGCTGTGACTACGAATGTTTTGAATGTTTTTAAATAGTTTACGTATGTTAAATCATGTTTGGTTTTTTTAATATTATTAAAATAATTGAAAATTTTAAATTACATTAATTTTTAAAAATTAGAATATAAATGAAAATTTTAAAATTTTAAATTAATTAAAAGTGAATTAAATATATTTTTAAAAATATTTATTTATTAAAAAATTAAATTAATAAAAAATAATATGTTTAAATTAAATGTTAATTCATAATATTTTTAGTTGGTTTTGAGTACCTGAAGATGATAGCTGTGCTATCGAAATATATCGTACGAAAGGTTTTTTATTGGCGTTATCTTTATTATTATTATTATTATTATTATTATTATTATTATTATTATTATTATTATTATTATTATTATTATTATTATTATTATTATTATTATTATTATTATTATTATTATTATTATTATTATTATTATTATTATTATTATTATTATTATTATTATTATTATTATTATTATTATTATTACTATTATTATCCAAATTTTATCATTTTTATTCGATAATATTTTTATAATAGGAATCTAAATTCTCTGCTCCACCAGAATATGTTCTAGGTGGTTATTATAAAAGGTTAGAATTACTTATAATTTTTTTTTAAATATAATTTTAGCTATTGAAGAAATTATATTACAATATTACTCAACTTGATTTTTTGATAAGTTCACCAACATAGTAAAATAAATTTTAATTAAAAATAAAATAAAGTATTTTTTATTTATTTCAAATACTGTTTTGTAATTATAATTTTTAATAAAATAATTTTTAAATTTATTTATATTCATTTTCCTACATCATTTATCAAATTATTTATTAATCATTAGGTAAACTGAGAAATTCTATAATATAAGAAAAATTAATCCAACAAAACACGCACATACTTAATCGGATAAATTTAACTTTTTCAATGATTCAGGACAAGTGTAAAATTTTAATTATAGAAAGGATAAAAAACAGGAAAAAAATTAATCTTAGCTTTCCATCAAAATTCACACTTTCTGTAATTAAATAAAGGACTCAGTCCCGTTTTTAGTGTATTCATGTGTAGGTAGAATCTAATTGTTTCACAGAAAGTTAAAGTGATAAAATATGAATGATAAGTCAAATTAGTACACTAATTCCAAAGTAGCCCAATCAAAATCTAAATCAATCCAACTAGTTGTTGAGGAGAGATTTCCTATATAAGGGAATCTCGAATCAACAACTTGGCCGCAAATTGAGCCAAAATTAATTGACAAGAAAACGTTACAAATTTTACGAAAGTGAAGAGAGATTCATCAGAAGTTAATCAGACTTGATTCATGAACATTTTGAGAATTCTTAAATTGAAAGTTCTTGTAAACTTAATTTTTTTTGAATATTTCAAGAGGACGATTAGGTAAACATGTCATTAAAACAAACGTCAAAAATGACAACTATAGAGATCAACAATTCTAGATCAATGTCAAAATTGGTGATGTAATGAACGATTTTAAAAGGTTTTCAAAGTTATGTAATAATAAGTCATAAAATTCATGATTACATAATCATCAAGTAAACCAAACGTAAAACCTCTGTAAAATAATGTTATAAAATAGTTGCATAACCATACAGTAACGGAAATGTTAAAAGGTTTTCGAAAATTATGTAATAATCAATTTAAAAAAGGGAAGTATCGCAAAATATAGTAGGGGTATCTTCGAAAAAATTTTATGAAAAGGTAAGGGTGCCTTCTTACTTTTATCAAAGATCGAGGATTTTACATTGGATCTGGAGTACACACAAATATCTACTTTAAAGTGCGTCATATTTCTTTGGTTGTCAAACTAAATTATAACATCCACACTTTTACTTCTTCCACAGAAATTAGTTCCTCATTATTGAATATATAATTTATATAAGAGCTTGATCCTTTTCTTATCCGGCCATTCAATCCCAATATATGATTCAAATTTCAGTTATTATGTTGATTCCAAATTCTAGTTTTGTTAGTGTGTATATCTTTCCTAGATGATAAAAGACTTTTACTTCCACATACTTTCATCTACACAAATTTCCATTTAGGATTGGATAAATCTAGATAATCAGCTTTCTCTCCTTTCTTTATCTATTCTCTTTTATTGTTTTTAAAAATTATTGTGTCCGATCAGATTCGTTTTAGTTATTGTGTGGTGATATTCCATTCAGTATATGACTTTAAAAGAAATCAAGAATTTCAGTATCAATTATGAAAATGGTGTTGGCATATAAATTTATTGCTAGTTTTTTGCCATTTAAATAAGATAAGTTGAGCCATAGTTATACCTAAAGTTGTTTAATTACTCAACAATACAAAACTACGAAAGAGAGCACCGAGATCATCTATCAATTACGAAAATGGAAAACAACAATAATATTATTGAGAAATTTTAAAATATGTAAAACAAAAATTTCAAGTATACACTAAATGCGCCAATAAGATAAATACAGGTAGATTTAAAAACAAAATCATCACTACATCCAATATCCAATACACTCGGTTTAAAAAAATATATATTTTCTATAATGTGAAAAGTTTATTAATATTATATTACACAAAGCACACAAAATTGCATTTGTGTTGGGTAGATAGAAAAGTAGTCTTTCGGCTGCTCCACTTTCTTCCTTCGACCCAAAATCATGTTCATACACACCGGCTAAAAATCATTGGGCTAAAGCTCAGTGGGCACTCCTAAATTCTAATATTAACATAATTCAACCATACGATCATGTAAGGGAGTGAGCGAGAAGAGTGCGAAATCTATGCAACGAATTTTGGAACACAAAACGTATTAACGATAAAGATAAATAGCACTAAGATCAATCTATCTAATGAATTTGCAACACAAAATTAACCAATGATAAGTATAGCTAATATTAAGTACAGATGATCAAAATGAATAAGGATAGTTAGTATTAAATGTAAATTATAATAATGACCAAACTTAAATTTATTAGCTCGTACAAATTATCGCAACGACCAAATCTTATTCAGTAAGGTAGACAATATTAAAATATATTATAATAACGATTTAATTTTTGCGGACAGCCAGCATTAAAAATAAATCATGTTAACCCCCAAACGTAGTTCCACAAATAAAATTTAAGTTCAACAAAGGTCCCTTTAACCAAATATGGATTACATTCGTACCAAGCTAATAAGAGCAACACTGACCGAGAACTATACGAGAACTCCATTAAATGATCGGTTTTAGTAGTATTGATAAGTTAACCCTATAATTAAAGTTAGCATAAACTCTAACCGATTAGCAAATAAGCTAACACTCACAAGTTAACCATAGAATTAAATTTAACGGGAATTGGAGCACCAGTTTCATAGAAGGACAAAGGTGAATTTAAATCAGGGATGACCAAATATTTAATGACAAAAGTAAGGCCAAATCCAACAACAGACTCAATCACCCATCATACTAGTCCAGAATAAGTATAAAACCCATGCAGAAAATTTAACCATAATTTAATGTAAAAATTATAATAAAAATATGAAAATAACATCAGAATCAACTAGGAACCAGATGGACCAGTTCATGATTTTCAACTTCCAGGAATGTTTAGACCGTGGTTAATTTACTCAGAGAGATATGGTAGAATAATTCCACTAATACATCTTCACCATCGCACACGAATAACTCCTGAAACGAGGACGTTTTGGATCCAAGTAAAATCGCAGATTAGTAATTGACCCGAACATCATTGCCTATCGAACGAAAACATTCCCAGCCATAAGAAGATATGACCTGAAGTAGTTGAAAGATAAACCTAAATTAATCGAGTGCTAAACCAACGATTCACTAAACAGTTAGAGGTCCTATAAGTAGATGTACAAGCTAGTTGGCTCAAATTAGGATGCCCAAAGTCTGATGTACGAACAAGCTGGGAGAAATAAGAAATCATGGATTATGACTGAATATCTTCAACGTATAATATTAAGTAATTCCAAAATTGAAATATCACTGTTATAAGGTTTGTATTGACGAGTGATAAATTAAAAGAAATCAACCAATAAGACAAACAATAAGACACAAATAGTTTTTAAAGAGTGCCAAAAAGTGATTTTTGCTCGACCAGCATCGCCTTATATACCACAATTGTTCGTGTGTGTATTTTGATACGGTAAAACAAGAAAATTTCCAGAATATTCCAAAATTATAATTTTTTAATTCCTTTTGATTTAAAATTAAATTTTTACGTTTTTTGTATAAAAATTTTATTTAATTTTTATTTATTTTATTTTTCTTTACATTTTCCATTTTTTTCTAAATTTAAGTTTTCCACTCAAAAACGCACAAGCGTTATCGTGCTGGTCAAACAAATATGGGCTTAATCAGTTTTAGCCCAACATTATCTCATTTGAGAATCGTTGAAAATTTGAAAAAAATAAAGACTTTGTTGGGATCGACTACTTTGATAATATTGATTGTGAGCACGAGGAATGAGATGAAATTTTAATTCCATCGACAAGTTTTGGACAAACTCAACAATAATATTAAATTATTTAATTTTCAGTAGCGAAGATATTTGCAATATTGATATTAATCCAAATATAGTCTTCAAACATTTTTTATTGATTCTAAAATAGAAATATATAAAATATAATTAATTCGCTTTTATTAATTCAATACAATTGGTTAATTTTAAAAGAGTTACATCCAACTTATTTTTTAACGAATTAATTTCTATCAAGATTTATTTCATAAAAGTGTAAAAATTAATCAATTATTTAAACACAAGATAATTATATATCTTAACTCTCCCTTCTTAAGGTTATCTCCACTTCTTCAGCCAATTGATTCTTTCTTTCGTTCTGCCTTGGGAGTGAAGTTCGACTCGACGAGGAGATAGAAGACTGACGATTTTGTGTGAATCTTTGTACTGCATATATTCTTTGTGTCTGTTATGCGGCTCTTAGCATACGAATAACTCCTCGCTGACTACATAAACACAAGCGCTTCTCTTTTTCATGTCTATAGCTTTCATATTAACTGCCGCTTTATCTGAGTTATTTAACGCATTTTTCATCAATTCTTCTCTTGATATATCTGTTTGTTTGAAGTTTGAGTGTATATTGACACTTCTCCCATAAGTTACCTGAAATGGTGAAAACCCGTGGTGCTCTGTTGACTGCTATTTATTTTATTCCTTTGTACACATACATTTTCCAACCTCTCTCGTAGCTCTTGAAATTTGATATCCACCTGCTGCTGCTCTAATACTTTTTCAATAGCCTCTGTTCTTTAGATAGTATATATATATATGATCTTTGAATTCCCTTCTTTACCTTCTTCATATCTTGTTTGAAACTTAGTGCAAATCATACCTATCAATCTTGATCTCCTATCTGTATTAGAGAGTTCCTCCCTCTCCTGTATTTTAGTTCAAAATCATATTCAGCCAGACTTGGTAACTATACTTGAAATTGTGGGTTGATTGGCGTTTTTGTGATGTTCATAAATACCAATGCTTTGTGATCGCTACGAATTATGAACTTTTTCACGTAAAGATATTTTCTAAAATGCATAACATATTCATGTGATGCAATAAGTTCTTTTCTGATTATACAGTAGCCCTTTTCATGCGCTGTCATATGTCTCAAACCATAAGCTATAACAGATTCCTCTCCGTCTTTTTTAACTTGACTCAAAACCGACACAACAGCCCAAAATCTTGCGCCTGTGTCTAATATAAATGTTCTACTTTCTGTCGGATATTTGAAAATAGGTGCCTAGTGCAACCTTTCCTTCAATATTTGGAAACTTTCATTACATTCTTTATTCCAAATTATATCTATGTCACATACAGATGTTGCGACATATAATTGTTCTGCAATCCTGGCATAGTCTTTGATGAATCTTCTGTAGTAATTCGTTAGTCCGAGAAATGATCTTAACTGTTTTGAACATTTTGGTGCTTCTGCTTCCTCAGTTTCTTCAGCTTTCTTTCTGTTTGTTTGAATACCCTTTCCGTTAACTGTATGCCCAAAGAAGCACAATTCTGTTTCCACTTTCCCACAGTAGAAACAATCACCTACTGTGTATTTTGGAATTGGTGAATATAGAAGTCCTCTATTTTCATTATACCGTATTTTTGCTATGCTCTTCATGGAAACTGTTGGCAGCTTTCTTTCTAGGCCATTTAAACTTCTATAGTTTTAAAGAAATATTCTTGATAGATTCTATTGTATTGTTTTCCATTTTCATTAGTTTCAAAAATCTTTGGCAGTGCCCTTGTTTCTTCAATTTTTGTTTCTGGTTTTGTTAGTAATAATCCTCTTAATCTCGTTTCATGTGCTTTTTTTGCGATGAGATCTTGCACAATGTCATCTTTTTTTCGTCCTGAATTAAAAACTTTTCTTAGTCGAATTTCGAAGGCTGTGAATCTTTCATCATCTTCTTGTTTCAAATCTGCCAATTCTCTGATTTTTCAATCATTGATTTTGTAATTGTGAGTGTATTAAAGAACCACGTTTTGGCTTTGTCATCTGTTGTTTCTGATTCTCTGACGTTTCCCCACAATGTTTTAGCTTCTGCTACTAATAATACATCGAATGTACTTGTCAATCGCTGTCCATATCTTCTGCTTCTCTCAATCATCATCCATCATAACGTCGAATGTTTAATGTAAGCATATCTTGACATGATTTTAGCAGGGATTCCATTAATGATTTCATTGTTTTTGAAACTGCGGTAATATTCTTATTTTCGGCGTAGTCGCCAGTTACATTTATCTCACTTTTTAGCGAAATTATTTCCATCAAGATTTATTTCATAAGTGCCAAAAATAATCTATTATTTTTACAAAAGATAATTATATATCTTAACTAATAGTAACTTTTAAACTTTACACGTACAAATATTAAATGTTTTAATTTAAAGATCTATTTTAATAAATGAATTTTAATTTCAATTTTAAATTATTTTCAATTAAAACTTAATAATTTCAACTAAAATTTCAAAATTGTTTTTATTTTGTCTAAAATTATAAAAATGTTTTAATAATGTTAAACCCTAAAGTTTTTAAACTTATAAATAAATATAAAATTTAATTTGAAATTATATTAATAATTTTTTTGATATTTTTGAAATACTAATTATGGGT
This sequence comes from Schmidtea mediterranea, assembly GCA_022537955.1. Lineage (NCBI taxonomy): Eukaryota > Metazoa > Platyhelminthes > Tricladida > Dugesiidae > Schmidtea > Schmidtea mediterranea. The sequence continues at coordinate 178,337,099 of CM039680.1, forward strand.
GGTTGGAAATTAGAAGTTGCTAGAATGTCATTTTACTTATCTTTTCCTGTTGCTTGTTATTTCGTTTTTAATTCTCAAAAATTCATAACTTATTGTACTAATAAATATCGACAGGATATGTATAATGAATTAGTAACATAATTTCATATGTTATACTTTAAAAATTTTTCAGGGAATAGATTTCTACTCCAATGACATTGTTCCACTTGAAGAAGCTCTTGCACAAAAGTCGATATTTGATAAATTAGTAAAATAATCTTTGTTATTTTGAAACTATTTTTTGTTAGTTGTATTAGTAATAATTAAATCTAGTTTGTTATGTGGTTTATTGATGCTAAACTTAATTGATTAAATTTACTTTCGACGATTAAAGCATTTGGTTTTGGTAATAATACACTTAATGGTATTAATGTTTTAATAAAACTAGCATTGAAGATTAAATTTGGTTAGAGGATTTGGTAAAAATATTACTTGAATGTAAACTTAATAAAGTGCATTTTTTGATATCGATATTGTCAAAATTAATTGTAGGTGAAAAGAATTACAAGAAATCAGAAAGGTAATAGAATTTGCAGAATACAAACTTAAGATGTTATCAAATAATTGTAAGAAAATGTTATTCAATTTACCAAATAAAACTGGCTGTTCAAAATTGTAACTGTGATTTTATGAAGTTTTATACTTTTCAACGATGTAATTGTTTTATTAAATTTTCTATTATCGAATATTCGGAAGAATGACCAGACATGCCGAATTTGAGTTGTTTAACCCTCACTGAAAAGTTCCCCTATTAGACATGTAAATGAAATCACAACTGAATTTAAACACTTACTAAAAACAACGATAACGTTCACTTTGGTAATTATATTATGTATAATTAAGGGATGCAGCATAATGCTGGATACATGATGCTTGCATCAGAAATCATTACAATCGAATGCCCAATGAGCGGTTATCAGAAAAAAATAAGCCATGTTGTCATGACTGCCAATGCCCGTAAACCTCTGAATTCAAGAGTTACAATAGCAGATTTCATGCTCATTTTGAATTATGAATGCAAACTGGTTTCAAAACTGAACCCTTTGATTTAATGGTACCAGCTTTATGTCAATGGTAAATAAAAATACATGACCCGTAATCTACTTATTTTAGTCCGACAACTCATATTTGCTTTCCTATGGTCATCACAGCTACCGTCGTTCGCACATCTCTATATTACCATTTTTCAGATTTATTCAAAAATGTATTATTTTACTTTAATTTTCACTGTGATAACTATTAAACAATATATGCGATCTAACGATCCTTTAGACTTTCGTTGATCTAACTCTACCCCTTGTCGTCCTTCTGTTGTTCTCACATAATATGGCAGGTTTTAATGAAAAAGAAGTTTTTATTTCCTAATTTAACACTTAATAGTGTTTTACCCTTAAATGTAACGATCATCCCTCATTTTCCCTCTGACTGGTCTAGCCGACGTTACCATCAGGCGCCCCAGCTAATATAACAAAGTCCTGCTTTGGAGATCAGTGGAAACGAGACCTGACTTATCCCAGATGACTTTGAGGGATAGAAGTCTCGTACAACCAGTGCATTCCAATTGTTGGGCAAGAACACAGACGGCCTTGTAAATGAATTGGTAACACACATGCAAATTTAAATTCAAACCTATTAAAACACCAATTAACCCTACCAAAATATGAGAGAAAAAATAGTTAAACATAAAATTATAAACATACAAATAAATTAAAATAATAACAAAGCGCAACAAGATCCGCACGAAATAAATATAAACAACACGAAAACCCAACGATTTTGACCGAAATTTGATAATTTAGTAAAAATACGAGATTTCATGAAAATGAAATAATTTGAATTTGAAATAATTCAATTAAAAATCTAAAAAAAATTGTCAAATAAAATCTAAAAATAATAAAATTAAAGATTAGAATATACCAGAAAATTCCAAGGTCAAAATTTGTTTTACTAAATCAAAAAGAACACACAAGGTTAGGGTCGTACAATAGGTATATATACCGATTCATTTTTACACAATTTTAATCAGTTTTTCGAAACTAACAATCAGTTTTTCCAACTTGAAACTTTAAAATCTATTTTACGATGTAAGTGAGAGTTTTATTTGAAAACTCTCTCCACGTCGCATCCTCGCAACCTCGATGGAGCTCTGCTTGGGTGTCGGCGTGGAGAGAGCGATGTATTTATGATTTTTGAATTTTGTTGATTGGTTTAATGTAACGGGTAATTTATATTTGTCTTTTAATAAAATATTTATAAATCAAAAATTGTTTTTTATTGTCGAAATTTTTCCGGCCCACAGCCAAAGACACATTACAAGTTATTAAAATCAAACATACTAATCGAATTCGTGTAAGTGCGTGGAATATCGCCAATGATTCGTGCCCGTGAAGACTTCGGCGTGCGGAACGCAGGGGTCGGAACGTCAATATTATTCCGTATAGGGGAAGAAAGGGATAAGGAAGTGGTCTTTTGGCTCTTTCCTCGTCTCTCAATTTCCATAAACTCGACCTAAATTATATTTACACAAGGCTCAAAATCACTACACGAGTAGTCCAGTGGGCACTCATTAACTATAATATGAACACAATGCGCCTAAGGTCAACTAAGGGGAAGGTAACGGGGAAATAGAGAAATGAAATCGTTGTTGTGAATCTAAAATAACTGTAAATCAAAATTATTAGGCGTCTGAAAATAACTAACAGAGATAAACTAGGACTATGAATCCTCGACCGTCACTATAGGCCTAAAATGCTTAGCAAGATTAGGACGTCGTTATGAACTTTGATATATCTACTCTAATAGAAGATGAATGAACTTTAAATTATAGATCTTGAGACGTTATTTCGTATTGCTGAATATCCACCACGATATAAGGTAGAGAATCGAAATTTAATGGAAGGTAGACTAACATTAACCCCAAAATAACCTGAAGAATTAGTTTTTAAGTAAATAGTAAAATGATTCAGTGAATGTAAACCCCAGACAATATGCATTTAAAACCAATAAATTTTCCAAATAAATGCGGTAATTATTAGTGTAATGTTTAGATCCAACAGAGCTTTACTTGAAGGGCAGATAGGATCATCCAGATACCATAATATAATGTATTATATCTAGCGATTTCCATTTAAACCCAATACGGTAATTATTACGATTTTAAAGAAAAAATTCTAGAAATATTACCATCACCAAATCATTTAAAATATTAGTAATATTGAAAAAGAAATTCTTACGAATAAAACTCTATTTATTTATAATGATCACAAACTTAGTCCAATAGCAGATTTAAATGTTGTTAAATAAAATAGATTCCACCGAAAATAAATCCTGTTTAAGCGGACTCAGAGAGTAAGGTTATAAGAAGCTTGAGCCGGATTCCATTATGTTCACCATGAGTTCTCTTTCCTAATATTGTCTGCCATCTATATAATATAGGGTAAGAATTAATAAAATATTAATGACGTTGAACTCACTGATTTGAAAACCTAGATTGATTATCTCTGTGAAATCACATCAAAAATTCTTAAACTAAACTCCGAATCACCAAGATTTTTTAGATAAGATTTTCCCCGCTGATGGAGAGGACTCCCCGACAGCCTAAAATACATAAATAAACTAAGCGCGGAAAAATTAACGTTAATAAAAATCGGCAAGATGATGACAATTAAATGAATAGAGATCCGTGCTCCCCAGCTCGGCGACATCTGAAAGCGATAAACACAACTCCATATTTTTCCCCGTCTACAGACAAGACCAAGCCATCATTATTTAACAGAATAATCATAAACTAAACCGAAAGACATCGGCACCAAAACCCTTACCTGAAATCATAATTCGGATAAAATCAAATAACGAATACTGATCCAAAAAATCAATCACCCAACAAATTATCATCATTTATTAATCCCATAAGTAGATTCGATATGTCCACATGATTCTGTCCGGATCAACCGATGACTATTACGAGCCGACTCTGAGAGGATAATAATTATTAAAATAGAAAGAGAACTTAATCATCCACTGATACCTGTGATCATTTCTGGTTCTTCGTTAGAATAGTCCACGATCCAAGCTAAGCCAGCATTCAAACCAGCCATCCCTTAATGTCTCAATCACGCCCCAGTAGAAAATCAGCGGCCACCATTTAGCCCACCCAAGAATTCAGAAATAGTTTCTTTTACCAACACTGTTCTAAAATCGAACTCCTGAAGGAATAAAAATCTAAAATGCCAGGCTAAAATAATACCTGCAGTTGTAACAACCTAACGAATTACTCACGAGCCTGAAATTATAGGAGGAATTAATGGATAGAATCAGGAAGAAATTTGGAGACTTACTAAATACATCTGTCTGCATGGATCGATAATCTTTCATGCTTAACATTCATATTAAGATTTATCGATAGTGTTACTTATCCCTCGCATGCACGGACGACAAATCCAATACAGACAGGGGTAGACGAAATTATTCCTGTCCGGCGCATACAAACCGGTTTGCCAAATCGATACCTGATGTGCTAAAAGGGAAATCTGAAATGTCAGGGCAAAGGGCGAATTGAATATCTACCCGGGGTGTGTGCGGTTATAAAGCCCTATTTTCACATATACACGCTTCAGTAATGAATACGCCGGCAAGAATTTTAACTACACACCCAATCGACACGTTCACGACATCACCACTACAGCGGGTGTTAATAATAAAGGTGGCCCCACACACCTAAGTACACACACCCCATCACTGCCAAATTCCATGAATAAAATATTGTCGACCTCCAAAATCAATCACAAATTTTTAGACGATCAAGGAATGCACCCACAAACGAACGTTATCAACGAGGACGTAACCATCAGAAAGGAAAACGGGAATATAGCCCGGAACCCAGATTCACAGTTTTGGGGTAAATTGTAATTTTCGAGAATCCCGACGTTTTGTTAATCACACAAAATTTTTTGTAATAAATATTTAGTAAAAATCTCCTTTTAAAGTTTTAAATTTCGAGTATTAGATTTCAATATGTTAAATGTATTATTTTTTGAAGGCAAGGAAAGTTCAATAAATCTGTAACATGCAAATCGAGAACCATTGCTCCCATTGTTTTTCTCGCACATAAGTTCATTTATGTCATTCGGTTTTAACTCACTCACATTTGCAATTAGGGGTTATAAAGTTATTATAAATTATACAGTTCATTTGGTGTTAATATTTATCATGACTATTTTTCTCATATTTTATTTTACAACCTTGGAACTTTGGGGCAATATTTTGTTGAAGATATTTCGTGGCCATCACAATTCCCTATTTATCTTATAATTATTCCTTTAAGTTTTCAAATCTCTGTGTGTGAATTTATAACAACTCGGAGTCCTCACTTACCTGAGATAATATGGATTCTATTAGGAACCTTTCTTGAATGACTAAGCTGGAGGAGGTGACAATAAGTTTGATTTATACGACACCATAACGCATTAAATACAATCTAAAGAAACAGCAGGTAAGGCCCAAATAATTAATCCAAACTCACCTATAAAAGATGTATGAGTGTGCCTAATCAAAGTAGACATTAAATCAGACCTGAGAATACATGGTAACCACAAATTTTATTTAATTCAAATAAAGATTATAAATATTATGGTATTTTAATATTATCCGATATAAAATTATCAAATATCCTTGATTAACATTTAACTAATTAAAACTACAAACAAAATTTTTTATCGAATATATTTTTTTTTGTGAAGTATACGTGATATTTCGTAGCAAGATATTTTTAGAAAATTTCAAACAACAAGAAAATAACATTTAATTTCATTTCCCATTACTTAAAAAATCCTTATTAGATTATATATATGGATTGAAAAGCATGAATACGTAGTGGAATTACTATAACGAGGGTGCAATTAAATATCCAAACAGGTTCTATTAAATGTCGACTCGAAGAGATACAATAGGGATTTTTAAAAAATTTTCCTTTGCAATTATTTTTTTTGGATAATGACAAACTTTACTGATCACGAACTTATTTAGAAAGATCAGGACCCTTTGTTCGTGTTCCCACGCACGTTGTCGATCGGTGGAGACTAGCCTGGCAACGAGTCTGGCGGGAGAAGTACCGTGATGTGCCCCACCCAAAGGAGCCCAGATGGGACGCCTTACGCCCATTGGAAAATAGTGGGAAACCGTTTGTGTCGGACAAACGAAAAAGCGGTCAGATTCCGGCCCAAGAGATACACAATCATGCCCGGTCCCTCCTCTCTCGGCTCAAAGATCATAAAAAACAAGTAAATCTCCAAATACCCCGAGCCAGGCTATACCTCTCCAATGTAGAAGAAGACATAGCGGCCGGCAAAATCGCAGACACCGATGGCTATACGCCGCCACATAGTCACGCGTTCAGTCCTGATGGAGGAGAAATGAAAACCCGCATCGACGCTCATCCGATGCCCCGTGCCAGCCGCATCCGTCTTCGCGTACCCTGAGTACTTTGCCGCTTCGCCAATCCCCCACGATGGGGTGGAGAAACATGACAAAAACCACCAATCCCGTTGATCAGTGGAATATTGATATTTCACTCTGGCCCATTACATTAATAAACTTAAATTCAATCTTAATAAATGATTTGTTATTTCTCAAGATCTTTTCTTTACTTCTTTAGCGTAATATTTACAAATTTGTATTGTTCGATAAAATAATTCAAGATTAGTAACCAAAAATTTATAATATTAATTACAGAAAGGGAATCGCTAGTAATTCTGAGGAAGGAGCTAGAACATTCTCGCAAGCTCAACAAAGACTTCTACACCCAACTGATCCAAATGTCAAAGGAAATTCAAGAAACTAAAGCCACATGGATGGAACCGAAGAAAACAAAATTGCTTTACCAAAGGCTCACCGCAGCCCAAAAGGGATGGGCGGACGAAAAGCAACTGAATCAAAGCCTGAAGACCCAGGTGAAGGGGTTGGAAGTAGCATTATCAGCCTGCCAGGAGGGAGCGGCAGTCACTTATCCCCTCGTTTTTGCTCCTGCCCAATTAGCCTACCGAGAGACAAAGACAGATCCGAAACCTAAACCAACGACAGATTTGAAGACTACCCCAAAGGCTAGTGGTTATCGACCCGGACGGAAGGAGCGGGCCAAGCGCCGAGCCGCTCGAATATTGAGCAATACACAAACGACTCATTAAAAATGCATCGCTTCTTTTATAAAAATGTAGCCACTTGTTTTGTTTTAATATATATTATCGATATTTTAATAGTTGTTTAAAGAATTCAATAGACTCGAATGATAAAATTCACGACACAAGGGGACCTGATATTCAAAGCGAGCACAAGTCTTCTATTGACAGCTCGTTGGACCAGAGATTGTTCGGGCAATTATAGTATTATTAATGGCGCTCACTTTTTGCGGACGATCTACCCACTCGAACACAGTTCCAACGTTGCTTAGCAACGGGAGCCGAGTGGTAAGCAAAGAAACATTTATATGGCGTTACCGGGGTAACCACAACGTAATTTTAACAAACAATAGCACCCAGTAACCCACCACAATTCTCAAAATTAACTGAAGAATCGAGCACGCAGTCGACCGCTTCCATTCTCTACTATGATATAAATAAATAGATAAATTAAGGGGACCTACCAGTGAATATAAAAATATTCACGGCCATCTAGAATAAATTAAAGAAACATTATCATACAACGAAAAATATATTTGAATAAACAATGAACTACTTACAAATTTGTTTCTTGAACAAAAATTTAAATAAGCTGAAAATGTGTAGAAATTATGAAAATAAATGTTGTTTATATACTAGTTTCATGCTTGGGTTCAACCAATCAGAGAATTTTGAGCCTTATTTGGCTATTTTCCAGGGTTTTTATTGCTTATATTTTATTTTTAATATTTTTATTTCTTTCCATTTTTTGATATTACTTTCTCAATTTTTTGTAATTTTTATTTTTACTGTACGCTTTAATTGTATTTTATTATATTTATTTTAATTATATTTGTTCTTTGATTTATTTGATGTTTATTTGATTTTTAATATCCAATTTTCGATATTTTCTCAGCAGCCATTTTGACAATTTTACACAAATTTTTACTGGGCAAATCATAATTATTGATAAAATAAAGAGTAAATTATTTATGGAGTTGAGAGAAGATATTTTGAAAGTATTGGAAACTATTGAACGACAAGAAAATGATTATTGAATTAATTACCGATGGGCAGGGTCATCAACCATCATATATTTTTTTTAATTTAAACAAGCAAACGGATTATCAGAATGATAAAAATAGGGAAATGGTGATTAAGAAAGTAGATTAAAGCAAGGAATTACTTATTTCAACACCGCAACTCATGGTAAAAGTTAAGATATATCTTGTGTTTAAATAATTGATTATTTTTGGCATTTTTATGAAATAAATCTTGATGGAAATTAATTCATTAAAATATGAGATGGCTGTAAGAGGTGAGTACGTCGAGAATAAGAAAATCAACTAAATCATTAATATAATGTCTTCCAAATCATTTCAAGATATGCTTACATTAAACATTCGATGTTATGATGGATGGGATCGAAAGAAGCAGAAGAACGGCTGTTGACAAATGAAAATTGATTGAAAAGTACATTAGATTAGTAGCAGAAGCTAAGATAATGTGGGGAAACGTCAAAGAATCAGAAACAACAGATGACAAAGCCAAAAGGTAGTTCTTAAATACATTCACAATTACAAAATCAATGACTGAAAAATCAGAGAATTGGCAATTTTGAACAAGAATATGATGAAAGATTCACAGCCTTCGAAATTCGACTAAGAAAAGTTTTTAATTCAGGACGAAAATAAGAAGACATTGTGCAAGATCTCATCGCAAAAAAAGCACATGAAACGAGATTAAGAGGATTATTACTAACAAAACCAGAAACAAAAATTGAAGAAACAAGGGCACTGGCAAAGATTTTTGAAACTAATAAAAATGGAAAACAATACAATAGAATCTATCAAGGCTATCAATCGTAGAACACATGCTAATGATGTTAAGAGACGCAGATGAGAGCGCAAAAGAATACCCAACATTCCAAATCTACACCAATACAAAGAAGATTATCAGTAGAAGTTATTAATATTAATATAATATAATGTTTATATAAGAATTAAATTCTTTTATTGATTATTTTTATTATCATTTTTAACTGCGTGTTTCCACGTACAATTTAAACAACAACCATTTTAACAATTATAAAAATAACAGTTTGTTACACCGATCAATTACCATGAATCAAGAAGAGACGAATATACAAACACAAATCAATACAACAGGCAGCCAACCATCACAGAAGATGAGAACAATTTTAAAGAGAATATTTCTTTAAAACTATAGAAGTTTAAATGGCCTAGAAAGAAAGCTGCCAACAGTTTCCATGAAGAACATGGCAAAAAGACGGTATAATGAAAGTAGAGGACTTCCATATTCACCAATTCCAAAATACACAGTAGGTGATTGTTTCTACTGTGGGAAAGTGGAAATAGAAGATATGAGTGCCCACTTGGGAAAAATATCTAATATGTGGCAAGAAGGATCATGAGTTCTAAGACTGTTTTTCATAACGAAAAGAGATTCCCCGACGATATCAAAGTATAGCATACTTCGAAGAAAAAGAGTCAAAATCTGGAAGACAAGATTATAGTGAAAACAATCAAGATTTCACGATAGCTCACGGTGAAATAGAAGAAAGATTCAATTTCCCTGTGAAATATACTAGTATAAAATAAGACGGAAAACATACTTGTTGTTTACATAGATGATATTTTGATAAATGGGAAAACTAAAAAGAATCACGATGAGCTACTAGAAGAAATATTTAAAAGAATTCAAATGGCAGGGTTGAACCTAAATCCAGAGAAATGCGAATTCAATGAAACAGAATTGTGCTTCTTTGGGCATACAGTTAACGGAAAGGGTATTCAAACTAACAGAAAGAAAGTTGAAGAAACTGAGGAAGCAGAAGCACCAAAATGTTCAAAACAGTTAAGATCATTTCTCGGAATAACGAATTACTACAGAAGATTCATCAAAGACTATGCCAGAATTGCAGAACAATTATATGTCGCAACATCTGTATGTGACATAGATATAATTTGGAATAAAGAATGTAATGAAAGTTTCCAAATATTGAAGGAAAGGTTGCACTAGGCACCTATTTTCAAATATCCAAGAGAAGGTAGAACATTTATATTAGACACAGGCGCAAGGTTTGGGGCTGTTGTGTCGGTTTTGAGCCAAGTTAAAAAAGATGGAGAGGAATCTGTTATAGCTTATGGTTCGAGACATATGACAGCGCATGAAAAGGGCTACTGTATAACCAGAAAAGAACTTATTGCATCACATGAATATGTTATGCAGTTTAAAAAATATCTTTACGTGAAAAAGTTCATAATTCGTAGCGATCACAAAACATTGGTATTCATGAATATTACAAAAACATCTATCAGTCTACAGTTTCAAACATTGTTAGCAAATCTGGCTGAATATGAATTTGAACTAAAATACAAGAAAAGGGAAGAAAACTCGAATGCAGATGGGTTATCAAGATATGAAGTTTCAAACAAGATATGAAGAAGGTAAAGAAGGGAATTCAAAGATCATATATTGAATTGAAAAAGTATTGGAGCAGTATCGGATGAATATCAAATATCAAGAGCTACAAGAGATTTTGGGAAATGGATGTGTACATAGTAGTATTGTTTTCCATTTAACGTAGTAAAATACATGATTTGATGGAAGATTATTATCAGTAGAAAAGAAAAATAATATCTTAATTTTAGTCTTAGAAATCTTTGATGGCTTATTAACAAAAACCTTACATCAAGAATTATGCCATATTGAAGTTAAGAAATTATTCAAACATATAGAAATGATATTTTACTGGCCTAAGATGCATGAGACAATTTCGCTTTGTCTACGATGTTGTATATCTGCTCTAAGAATATGATCGATCTGACAAGAACCTATGAAATATTTATCCCTAGATATGGCTCTGAATTTCTAGAACAAATTGTGATGGTCGTAGCGTATATGAAGAGGAATACTATATCAAAAAATATGGTAGTAATGGTTGATCGTTTTAGTAAACTGATTTCTCTGACCACAATCACGAAGCAAGATGAAGGAACAATTTTCAAGAAGATATTAACAATTGGAACTATCGTTTTGGAAAACCAAAAAGCATTTTGACAGACAGAGACAGAGCGCAATAGGGCTTTTACCATTTGAGATAATTTATGGGAGAAGTGTCAATTTACACTCAAACTTCAAACAAACAGATATATCAAGAGAAGAATTGATGGAAAAGACGATATATAACTCAGATTAAGCGGCAGGGTAATATGAAAGCTATAGACACGACAAAAGGAAGCACTCTTGTTTTTGAAGTTTGGGAGGGGTCATTGTGCGCAAGGAGCCGCATAACAGACTCGAAGATGATGTTCAGTAAAAGGTCCATACAAAATCGTCAGGTTTCTAACTACTCATCGAGTCGAACTTCACTTACAAGGCAGAACGAAAAAAAGAAGAATCGAGTGGCGGAAGAAGTGGAGAAAATCTTAAGAAAGGGAGAGTTAAGAGTTTACCTTGTGTGTAAATAATTGATTATTTTTTACACTTTTATGAAATAAATCTTGATGGAAATTAGTTCGTTAAAATATGAGATTGATATAACTGTAAGAAATGAATTTAATTTTCCGATTTAATTTATTAATTTTTCAATTTTTAGGAATTCTTAAATTTTCCTGTTGATCACAGCAGGAAAATGTTTTTCTTTAATTTATGAATAAATGTGTTTTCACGACGTTTTTGTCATAATTACTCTCGTTTTATTTTAATAATTTTATTTAAATTAAATGTTAATTAATTTTGATTTTAAAAAAACCCAACAACTTTTTGTTGAAGTTGTTATAATAAATTATAGAAATAAAATGAGTCCACTCAAAAAATCAAAGATGAAAAAAAAACACATCAAAAATCAATCAAGTGCAAAATTAATTAAAAATTTATAAAATTTGGAAATAAATGTTGATCGTGGGAAATGGGTATGGTTGAACGCCAAATCATAAAACGAGTTCAGTAAGAGATTGAAATTTCAGATCAATCAAAAAAAAGAAATCATGAAAATATGGGAAAATGATGATATAGATCACAGGCCACCAATGTCAAAATTCTTAAAAACCTTCGCGAACTCAGAGTGTCCAATTTCTATTACAGCATTAATAACCTTGCCACACAGCATCGACACCGACTCGAATTGCATGACAGATTGTGAAAATATGACACATCATGAAAAACTTTGATATTACTGCTCCGGGGATGGACCTGATTACAATTGGAGATTGGAAGAATATATCCCCGAAGCATGAACTTATTACTGCAATCTGCAATAGCGTGCTACGGAGTGGTGTCTGCCCAAAAAGATGGAAACTGTATAGAACGGTATTGATTCTGAAACCAGGAAAACAGGATGAAAGTTTCAAAACAAGCTCATGGAGACCATTAGCGATTATGGATACTGCTTAATGGATCTTCACAACCTTGTTGAATAACCGTCTCCTTGCATGGATAAAGAATAGAAACCTAATGAGCCATAACCAAAAAACAATTGGTATACCAGATGGATGTGCCGAACACAATGCTACACCTTGCAATTGACCAAGCAAAAAGAAGTAAAACTGAACTTTATATTGTCTGGCTTGATATTGCTGATGCATTCGGTTCACTGCCCCACGACCTCATCTGGTATACACTGTCCAACATGGAATTGAAAGAAGAAACTATTTCTTTACTTAAAGAACTCTATAGGGACGTAAAAACCTTCTTTGACTGTCAAGGGATGTTATCTGAACCCGTCCCCATAACAAAGGGAGTCAAACAAGGTTGTCCACTCTCTATGACCCTTTTTTGCCTTTCAATCGACTTCATCCATAAGACAATACTTATTAATTGTCCCTTCTTTCTTCATGACTTGAACATCAGTATCTTGGCTTATGCTGATGACATAGTCCTCCTATCAGACTCATTTCAAAAGATCGAATAGGCCTTGCAAGAAACAGTGAAATTTTCATCCTTTGCGAATCTTAAATTTAAGTCGTCAAAATCTGGATATTTATCCATCAACAATATTAACTCAGAAATCATTAGACTTTACATTTATAATGAAGAGGTGCCCACGATATCGAATGAAAACAGATACAAGTATCTTGGCGTTGACTTCTCTGACAAACACAATCAAAATATTGATGGGCGACTGGAATCATCACTTGCACTTACCAGCTCTTTATTCAAATCTTACCTACATCCGGCACAGAAACTTAGTGCCTACAAAACCTTCATCCACTCCAAGCTTATCTTCTCCCTACGAAATTGCGTGATTGGTCATAGAATTGTCGACTGCGACCATAATCGTGTTACACAAGGTCGTGCAAAACAGCTTGGGTTTGATCAAAAACTCAAGGGACTGCTGAAGACCATGATCGGTGAAAAATCTCAGGCAATCAAAAACTTCTTTCCTTATACACACTGCAAGCTCGGAGGACTTGGTATAACTTCAGCTTTGGATGAATACTTGATACAAAGTATCACTGGAATAACAAGACTTTTCCACTCATCCAACCTCAGCTTCAGAAAAATGCTGATCACTGAACTAGCTCATGCTTGAGGAGGGAAAAACTTTGAAGCAGGACTTAAATGGCTTAACTGCGAAGTAGACAATAATTTCCCCAACACTTCTTTCTTTAAAAAATTCGACAAATCAGCACTTGCTCTTAAAAGAAAGTTCTGTATATGCGTTAAACTCAGCTTTGTAGATGACAACTTTTCACTTGAAATGACCTACAAAATCCGCACTTCTTATATAAACTATCAAAACTTAAACACTCTTTCTAAAGAACTTCACGAATTCGTGGGTCTTTACTACCCAGAGCAATGGTGTCAAATGCACGTGCAGAGACGCATTGCGACTGCGGTTGGGGATAGCATAACTAGTTACATTCTTAATGACGCACAGTATAGCTTCTTGATACGTGCGAGAAATAACCTTCTCAATCTTAACTGTACTCCTTACCGTCTTAAGAATAATATTGGCACAAAATGCAGACTGTGTCATCTAGACGAGGAGACTCAACCTCATGTGTTCAATCACTGCCTTGCCAAACCAAACGCTAGAAGAATTAAACATGAAAATGTCCTAACAAGCGTACTTACCTTCTTAGCGAAAATTGGATTTGAAATTGATGTGGAAAAATCACCCAAATATGTCACAATACCAACAAAGTTAAAACCTGACGTGGTAATTAGGTCGAAAAAAAACAAAGATATAAATGTTCTGGACCTAAAAGTGCCATATGACTCAGAAGTAGGCTTTGAAAAAGCGCGAGAAAGTAACTACGAAAAATACAAATATATAGCCTTAGAAATTGAACAGGCGTTCAAACAGAAAGCGACTATATCTGCTATAGTGATTGGATGCCTAGGTACATGGGACAAGAAAAATAACCCCTAACTTTCAAAGATTGGATTGACTAAGACTGAGATCCAATCTCTTGCTCGGATAGCATGTCCAATTGCAGTAATTGCATGCTATCACATCTACCGTGAGCACGTCTCTTATAAAAGGAGTACCATGGCCCTTTCCTTCAGCCTGACCTAAGTTTGTTAAGCAGCAATGCTGGTAATTGCATCGGCGTTGCAGACTTGTGAACGAAATCTAAAAAACAGTAGAAACAAATGCTGAGCCCAGCTCGCATATTTTAGCCGAAAGGCCGCTTATAGATAAAAAACAATTTTGAAAAAAAAAAAAAAAATAATAATAATAATAAAAATTTAATGAAGGGTCCTAGGAAAAGTTATACCGAAAATACAAATTAATTAAAGTTAATTAATTGGCTAATGGAAAGCTCAAGCTAATGGAAAGTCCGAGCTAATGGGAAACCTGCGCGATGAGGAAAATACAGAGCGAGCGAAATACCCTACAATTTTTAAATTAACTTACCCGGGCGATAGAGATATGAACAAATACGCAATTATCCCAAGCAATCTTAACTAATTGGTGTTATCTCATTAATTCCGAGAGCGTTGTATTGTCTCAATGATCCATAAAGATTTGGAACAATAATTATATAGTTATAGATAATTATTCTCAGTATAAAAGGAGTGCGCATATTAGACGAGTTGTCAGTTGGTCGAAGAAACTATTGTACGAACGAGTGTTGTTGAACTTAGAAAATTATTAAACCAGTTAAATACAATTATTGTACTAAAAAGATATTTGCCTCTTGGGTAGCCTTACTTATCGATAATCAGTAATTATCAGTGAGAGAAAACTGCAAATTAAGTGACAACTTGTAATGGTGATTAAGTGAAATAAAGTCTTGGTATTTTTTATCTAAAGGACACTAGGAGTCAGAGAGCAACCGACTTTCCCGATAATTAATCAACAATTTGTTGTCTCATAAGAAATTACAATATTGAAAACGTCGAAGTTTTTTGAGAGATACATTTTATTAATAAAAAAAATTAATAATTCTAAACAAATTACTGCAATGTGTTGGGTTAGTGGTATCAAACCTTGACACCTTTACATACAATGCTTTCTGCCCTCCAATGTTTACCCGTTGCTAGGCAACGTTGGAACTGTAACCAATGGTTATGAGACCGCCAAATGTGAGCTCTAATGGAGAACTGCTAAGTCCCGGCCTCATGGTGGGTCCAACGCACTATCGATAGAATGTCTATGTGCGATTTCTTATTTCGGTCCCTTCTGTATGTATTCGACACTTTCCAGAATCAATTATTGCACGAACCCATTTCATAATTTTAGTTGAACGGATTTATTTTTCCAAACAAAACAAAACAAACGAAACTAAAAAAACAGCGATAATAATTTATTTATCAGCACCCCAATAAATTGTTAGTCCAGCAAGGCTTCAATGTTAATCTCTGATTTACTGTGCACGGAGTTTCGCACGTCTTGCCTTCGCCGGCTTGGTTGGATCCGTTTCCTTCCTGTACGCAAGTTGGGCCGGCGCGAATACTAACGGATACGTTACGGCGTTGCCTTCCTGGCATGATGATAGTGCCACTTCCAAGCCGCGTATCTGTGTCTTTCGAGCTTGACCGAGTTGCTTTTCCTCCGCCCATCCACGCTCTGCTGCGGTCATTCGTTGATAAATCGCTTTCCCCTTTGTTGGTTCCACCAATGATGCTGGAATTTTCTGAATTTCCCGAGTCATTTGGAGTAACTGGCGGTGAAGCTCCGCATTCTCCCTGCTCGAGTTTGCTAACTCCTTGCCTAGATTCTTGAGTGGATCCATATCTACAATTCAACTATTCGTTAACAAATATCACAACTTTAATTATGAAATTCTCATTATATATTATCGCGTCAGGATATTATTATTTACCTAAGGTTAACTTTAAAAAAATAATCTACTGAATATCTATCTAAACGCACTATCTAAGTTGTCCTAGTTCGTTACCAATGTATCGGTCTTCGGGGATTAAAATTATATGAGCAATCAATAATTAAAGAACTAAGATTTTTCGAATTTAATGATTTATTTTAAGACATGAACTTTTTATCTTCGTATTTGATTCCGCCGACAAAAGTTTGAATGGAACCTAAGTCGATCCCAAGCATATGAGTGCTTTTGCCGTCCCGCCGGACTTCTGTCAGAGTCTTGCATGTTTTTCAGTAGTAATCTTCTAAGGATCACTACATCCATGGGCATTGTAGGCTCGGTCAACACGGGGTCATCCAATTCATAGGAAACGCCGTAGGATGGAGCATATCCGTCGGTGCTGGGGATTCTCCCGGCAGCAATATTTACGTTTATCCTGGCCAGGCGCCGTTTAGCCATAGCTACCTGCCAGTTCGTTTGCAGTTGATGGTGTTCGAGGTGAGCCAGAGTGAATTCCGCACATTGCGGCCTGGCTTCTCACTTGATAGCAACGTATAGAAGATCTGCTTCCTCGTAGTCGTTAAGACGACCTTCTCTGGATTCTCTCACGGGGGAATCGAAAATCCCGCATCCAACATTGCTTGTCTGCACCTAGCGGCCGATCGTGCTGGAAAACGCACCGTGATCTGGGACGCATCGATCCAAGACTCGTCAATAAAAACGAATTATAATATACATGATTCTCGATATGATTCTCAATTAATAAAAAATATTGTGACTTCCGTGTAAAATCTTATCAGATCTCTCAATTTTGTTAGTAACTATCGTAATGTTGGAACTATCTGGTCAAGGGATCCTGGCAATTATGTCTCATCCACAGTCATCTGACTTGACCTTTATGATGTCTATATCGAACGATTAGTAATGCGGAATTGTTTATCAAGGCCTTTGGCTCCGTTTCCTCACCGAAGCTGGTCTGTAAACCAATACTAATATCGCTTACTTATATCTTACGCGTCGATTGTATTTAAAGAGTTGCAAATCTTATTGAGTGCGCTAATTAGTTTCGATGTAAAATTACATTACGCACCAGTAAACAAATTTTCCAAAAATCATTTTTGTAAAATCTAGTTATTTCATCTTTATTAACCCATGAAATCCAATAACCATAAATTTCAACGCGGTTATAATCTTTATTTGACATGATAAAGTCTCCCATAAAACTGTTACTCGCTCCTTCCAACTCGAATTCCTCGGTATGATTTCCTCGGGTAGATTTCTGAAGTTTGGTTCATTCCAATCGGAACATCGTATATAATTTTCATATATGAAATAGTTAAAGAAAATTTTATTAAGCAATGCGATTAAACCTTCATATCTGTTTTCTCTTCCCCTTACTGGTTCCTCTTTCTGGTCTTCTACTAGTCGCTGATTACAGCTGTTCTTTTTCATCTTCGGAGTCATGAGTAGTTGTTCCTCTCGTGCATTCATTTCTTGTTCGTGTTTTGTTGAAACAATAAATATCTAAATCTGAATATGACTGACTATATATATCTCTTCATGTCAGCATGTTCATTCATTGATATTGATCGGAATAATTTCTCTGCCCTCGGTGACGTGGAATTCCGATTTTTCTCTCGCTTTCTGGTTTTGTTACAGAGAGTATTGATTATACACGCCTTTTTCAATGTTCATTGTCAACTGACATGTCCAATTTATAATCGCTCGTATAATCTGTTGGTTTATATTTATCCATTTATTATAGAGTTGTTCATTTTTTAGTCATTATATTCCACTTTCCTGATTATTCTATTCAAGGCGAATTCTAGTAAGTATTCTTTTCATTTTTACTCAGTAAAGTATGTTAAACAGTTCTCAAGTCAGTTTACTGCCGTGGTCCTTTACAATCTCGCACTCAATATGACGTCCCTGTGCTCGGGCTTCGCGAAAAGTATCAATGGTTATGATTATCAGATGCCTACTTGCAGCGTTATGGATGAGAAAATCGATTGTCTGGGATCGAACGGAGTACAACAGCCGTGTATTTATGAAGCGTGATGTCACAGACTATTTTGATCCTCGACTTTAGTGAAATGTAATTCTCTGTGCCTTTCTTTAATGGATGATCTTTTGATATATTTTCATTAGTTCTGTGTGATGTAAATTGTTATTATTACGATTGTTATTGTACCGTACAATTTGTACGGTACTATATTGTTTTGCCTTACTTACATTAGTTCAACTATTATTTTATTACCGACGAAGTTTGATGGTATTAATTTTATTTTTTTCTTAAATTAACTATACTTTGAATATTATTTGGTTAGGCTCCTTCATACATTGTTTATAGATTACGTCAACGCTGAATTATTTAGTTAATTACAATATCCTCACAGCACCTATTGAGTGATGCTTTATCTAGACCTAGTTACCGTCATTATGGATTTACTGTAATCGTATCGTCATTGAACTTTTTATCCTACCGCGGCTAATGATTCTAGTCGTTGTGTCAGGTTATTTTATTTTATTTCAACACTATCATCATGAAGGGCTTTTAATTACGATTATCGTCTATTTTCCTTATTCATTTTTTAACGTTAGAATTATTGACACTAGAATTTTTAATTTAGTGCTTTATGTTTGCTTATTCAATGTTTTGATTTATCTTTAACATGAACATTATCGATATTAAGGCTCTCAATTTGGAGTCTCAATTTTAAAATTATTTATTTTACGATTTTTTTTCGACGTTGCAACGATTCTCGGCTCTTTCCCACACTCACCTCCCTTATTTGATCTTAGGATTAGACATTTTGATATTATGATATTGCAAGTTCCCACTGGACTACTCGGTGTAGATGATTTTGAGCCGATAGGTAACGTGATTTTTGGTCAAATTTTCGGGAACTGAATGACGAAGAAGCAGCCAAAATACTACTTCCCCATCTTCCACCTTCCCCTATAAACGGCCTGTATTGACGTTTGGTTTTCTGCGTTAAGCACATCGGAACCTTCACGGGCACGAGATATTGGCGGATGGATCGCACTTACACATCTCGGTAGTTTATTACATTTTAATGACTTGCGGTGATGTTTCGGCTATGGGCCGAAAAATTTCGACATAATATAATGCATTGTCTCGAATCATATATTTCATGAACACTGTTTCAGCATGGCTAACAGTCAGCATATATAATAACATTTCCCCATACATGCGTTCAAGTAGACCTTACTTGAGATTGTTTGAACGCTGTATGGAAAAATTGTCGAAAATTATACACTTGAATTTGCTTGCAAAGTTGCACACTCTTGGTATAAGCTTTTGTATATATATCTTCTGTGAAAATGAATTGGTATATATATATGTTCTGTGACCCTAATCTTGTGTGTTAAATTTACTGCGATAAAACAAAATTTGACCTTGAAATTATTTGTTTAAATTACTCTAATTTTTATTATTTACTTGGTTTAGTTTGACAATTAATTTCTTTAATTTTTAATTGGGTTATTTCCTACTAAAATCGTTTAATTCTACTTCCACTTTTCATTAATTCTTGCTTTTTTAAAAAAATTGTCAATTTTAGGTCAAATCTTTATGTTATTTTGTTATTTTTATGTTTATTTCGTGCTGATCTTGGTGCATCTTGTTATTATTTTTTTTATTTTTGTTTTTTAATTTTATATTTTAATTATATCTTTCCCCATTGATGTTTATGGGTTTGATTTTAACTCTGCCTGTTATCTTTGCGTGCTATTTCTAATTCATTTAAACAAAACTCAGTGCTGACCCAATAAATGTAATAATTGTTCTACGAAGTATTGATTTACTTGTTTAGTAACAATCTCGAATTCAACACTATTATGTAATAGTTTCAAACTCATTACAAAGTTTAAATGAATTTATTAGAAATTGTTTTCATCCATGTCCTGAGAATTGGACAATAATAATGCAGGGGTGTCAAACTCAAATATTGATCTTGCGGACCACTTTGAAAAATCATCATAACTCCGCAGGCCACATTTAAAAAATCCTCATATTAGATTTAGATACACTATTTACATTTTTAGGAGCTAAAAATTGAAGCGTAAATGGTCAAGGCGGACTACACTGGCAATTGGCATAATCAAATGCTAACATTAATAGAAAATAAGTAAATCTATACCAGGATCAACTATCTAAGGGAATTTAAAGGTAAAAATGGGATTTTGAATAAAAATTGTTTGAGTTTTTGACAAATATTAAAATTCATAATATAAATTAATAATATCACAAATAATGATGCTCAATCACTAGTAAAAGTTATTAGATAATAATGAACTTTATAATTCGAAAATCAAAGTTAATTATCGCAAATTTTATGATTCAAAATTCATATTGAGACAGTATGATTAACAGTAGATATCATGATTAACAGTAGTAAATCATAACATTTTAAAATCCCAAAGTTTTTGAAATTAGAATGAACAATAAAATTGAAAAAAACGATATAGCATTTAAAAATTAATTATAACCTTCAAAACTCAAATTTTTATAGTAAAATTAAATAAACTAATAATTTTTAAAAAACTATAGAATAAAAATCAAAGGAAGGAGGCAATGTTTTAAAAATTAAAAAACGTCAATTTTATATCCTATAAAATAACATTTCACTATATATTTCGACCGTTTATCAGTCTTCTTCAGACTAGAAATCACATAGGACAAAATCTAAGGTTATGGGAATTTTTCTTATCTGGCACGATCTCCGATAAACGCTGGTGGCGGGATATTCAAATAAACGAAAATTTACCAAATATCGTCAATTTAGCGTTAAACAAAACAAAAAACAATATAAAAGTATAAAAAGATTCAAAAAAAGATTTATAAATAAATTAAAACAGTATGAAAAAATTATACAACAACAAAAACTAACAAAATCATCTAATTTCACCAAATTAGCTCCAAATTCATCAAAAACTATAATATTTTAGAAAATAACTATGAAAAAATTAAGCTTAAAATGTGATCAGAAAGTTTAATAAAAAAAGAATCATCAAAATCTAACAACTAGGGAAAAGTGATGAAATATGGTAAAACGTGTAGGTGTTTTGTTTTATCGTATCAAAAAATATTCATGTAGAACCACCCTATATAAGCTGATGCCAGATCTACAAAATTTAATGCATTTTATTCAAAAATTTGCGTGATCGCCAAACTCTTATTTAAAGTAAGGACGATTTGATTTTATACGTTTTTATTACCCATTATTAGTAAATTTTTAAAATTTAAATAATGCTGAAGGCAACTTTTGTTTATTAAATTCAGTCGATATGTGAATCTTTTATTTAGGAGTTTGTAACCTTTGTGGTTTTCATTAAATTTTACTATCCAATTCGATTTTGTTTTTTATACAATGAAATTTAACTATTAAGAATTTATAATAGCCGTAAAATGACCATTTATTTAAAAGTAAAAATTAATGAATTAAATGAATAAAAATAAAATATTTTGGCTGAATAAATTTAATTAAAAATGTTAAAAATAAATTACCAATTTAAATTAAGAAAATAATAAAAATTTAATTTAGATAACACAAATAATTTCAAGGTCAAATTTGTTTAATCACAATAAAAATAACACGCAAGGTTAGGGTCAAATTATAAGTATATACACTGATGTGTTTTGACAAATTTTGAACGTAAATTTGGTGCCAACTTAATTTCAGTCTTATTTGGTAGTCTTATTTTTCAACAACAGTTCTAGTCTGATTCGAGTTAGTGTGCATAATTAACTGAGAGCCGTGCATTCAGCCAATTAACACTGACAAGTGTTTTGACTGAACACGTTAACTCTCAGATAGTGTACGAGTATTGATTTATATGATTGCTACTATGTGAATTTACGAAGTGTTATGAATTAATGACATGAATTGTGATCAAGATGATTTTATGCCAATTTGCCCGATGAATTTATGGACGATGTATGCCAAATAAATATTTTAAAGCCAAAAATTTTGTGCATTGAAACTTTTACTCAACTGATATGGTAAAATTTATTTATTATTTCTTTTTCGGCCCACAGCCAAAACATAACGCAAGATAGTAAAATAAAACACCCTATCGAACTGTGTAATTGCGGTGTAAGTCCGCCAACAGTCGTGCCTGTGAAGATTCCGGCTTGAGAACGCAGGAACCCAAACGTCAAATCATTGAACTAAAAATCGAAGGAGAGTAACTTGAGAGTGGTTCTTTTGGCTCAACTTTCTTCCACTTAATTTCGATAAAATCGACAAAAATCTTTAACAAAAATCGGCTCAAAATCACTAACACCGAGTAGTCCAGTGGGCACTCATTAAATATAATAAACATAAATAGATCATAAGGACAAAGAGAGGGAAAGGGTAGCGGGGAAAATAGCGAAATCGTTGCTACAGTTAAAATGAATAGCCACCGGGAAAAGATTAATCCGAACGATTTAAATTGTGAAGAGAGAAAATTTAAATAACATCTTAGTATTAAATAAACTAATTAGAGTTGAGACGGTAAATCTGGGCGGAACGCTGCTCAAATTTTTTGAATCAATTAAATTACTTACAAAAACCGCAAAGTAAAAGTATAATTCGGCTCAATAATTGATAGAATATCAGGATAAAATCGTAAAATAATGGCGGAACGCTGCTCAAATTTTCCGAATTAATTAAAATACTTATCGAAAATCGTAAAGTAAAGGGGGACTGTTGTTCAATTGTTAGTACAATATCCTTATAAAACTGTAAAATAAGGGCGGTACGCTGCTAAATTTTGTCGAAATACTTTGTCGAAAACTGAAAAATAAGGATGGATTAAGGCTAAAATTTTATATAAGCAAAGTATATATATTTTTTCAAGCCGAGGAATAAGGACGAATCCTTACACAAAAACTTGATAATAATAGTGATAATGGTAAGGATAATGGTAATTATAATACTAATGATGACAATAATAATGACGATAATAATAATAATAATAATAATAATGATCATGATACTTATAATGATAATGATAATAATAATAGTAATAATAATAATCTTAGTAATAATAATAAATATAATGGTAATTATAATAACAAGAATAATAATAAATGTAATAGTAGTGTTGTGGTTTTGTCGGTGAATTTAAATAGAAATTATTGTCGATCTGACTCCAAGCGTGCTTTAAACAACAATAACGAACTCCAAACGATATAAACTTTATTGATTAATACACTTTATCTCCACTTTAAAATGACACAACGAATTATCAATCGATCACACTTAGTGCTTATTGCGACCCTTCGGGAAGAATAGCACTTTTCGAATCAATTAGCTTTACAATCAACTGACTACTGCGGTGGATTTCTGAGATCGGTAACTCTGATTTAGTTGCTTCGCTTTGCTTTGACCTTGCTTAATTTCTGTTTCAAATTTCTGTTTTAACTTCTTTTTTGTCTTTCTTTATTTTCTGCAATCCTTTGTCTCCTGCAAATTTCTTGTCTCTCGCAATTTTTGTCTTTCGTAGTTTTGGCCTTTCGCAAGTTTTTCACTTAAACTTTTTGTGTTGTTGATTTCAATTGCGCTTCCTTTTAATACTCCATCATTCAATAACACTTACTGCTGTCGAATAGAATCTCTTACCGTTAATTCATTTTGGGCCACCATGATCGATGACAGCTGTCCAGATAAATCATTTCTCAGATTTTATCTTAAAAGGGCTTTTGAGATGATGTGCAAATTTTGTTTTTGTTTTTGTTTTCCAAAATTTGCACTTGTTAATTATAAATGACCTTCTTTGATTTAATTGTCTGTTTTTATTGATTTCCTCTTATTCCTTTCTCGTTGTTCAACATTTCTTTTTCATTCTCTTTTTATGAGGCTCCAGAACCACATCTTACTCACTTCTCATTGTTTCCCCCAATCATTTTACATGTTTATTAATTATTTTATTTCATTATTTAGGTATCCTCAACAGTCGTAACAATTAATAAAGGTAATATATATAATAGTCAAAATGATAATGCTAGCAATAATAATGGGGAATATTGCAGTTATAATAGGGATAAGGATAAGAGAGATACGGTGCGGATGTTTACAGGTCATGTTAAAAGTTGATAATACGAACAATGATAAGAAGAACTATGGGAATAGACATAAAAATAAATGATATGAGAGTATAGATTAACATTTGAAGGAGATAGGAGAATAATGGGACCTAAAAATCAAGATCGAGCACAGGCCTTCTATTGGCAGCTCGTTGGACCCATGGATCGTTCGGTCAATTATAGCACATTAATAACTTTTTGCGGACGATCCACCCACTCGAATACAGTTCCCACGTTGCTTAGCAACGGGTGCCGAGTGGTTAGCAAGAGATATTTGTATGGGGTTGTCTGAGTAATAACCATATAGTTTCAAGAAATCAACACCCAGAAACCCACCATCAATTTGTTTTGTCAATTGAATATCATGGACGTTTTCATTCATGGAGTCCATTATTAATTATTGTTGAGGTATTACGAAAAAAGTACAGTAAAATAAATAAAAGACCAAAAGGATAAAAGTGCAACATTAATTAAAAAACTTACCAAAATTCGAAAATAGTATTGATCAGAAAAAATTGGTATGGTTGAACGCCAAATTGAGAGACGAGTTCGAAAATAATAATAAAAATTTAGTGAGGGTCCCTAGAAAATAATAAAAGACAAAAAACAAATTAATTAAAAAATATTAATTACTAATGGAAAGCCAGAGTTAATGGGAAACCTGAGACATGAGAAAACCCCGACGTGTAGACGGAATAATATTAAATGATAAATTGGCCTAAACAATATTAAATGGGCGCTACTGATTTATTTGTAATTTAGTAATGTAGCAAACGTTGTTGACAAATCTCGGCTAAGATGGTCTCTAGGAAGTAATTATTTTTAATAATTTAGTATGGCAGCAAATGTTGTTGACAATTGTCGGCTAAGGTGGTCTGTATGATGTCATTATTTTTAATAATTTAGTATGGCAGCAAATATTGTTGACAATTGTCTGAAAACAGTCTGAGCAGGAGTATAAAAGGAAAAGAGAAAAACACGAAATGACCAGTGGTCGAAGCAAACGAGTAGTCTAGTTAGGTCAGTAAAAGAGTCTAAACTCACGTAAAGTCAAAAGTTATCTATCGGAAAAGGTGGTTATCCATTGGATAACCTACTTTAAGATAATCAAATTTATTCGGTGGTTGAAGGCTGTAAATAAATCACAACTTGTAATTACAAAACATTGAAATAAATTGGATTGAGTTGTAACTGTGGTAAAGTGAAAATAAAATTATTCTGTGTTGGGTATACTTATTTGATTCGAAAAGGACACGAGGAGTCAGAGGGAACACACTTTCAATAACAATAACCCAACAAAATCTCTAATTTAATAACAGTCTTTATCACTACCAGCTTGCAACGACTCTCTACAATCCTAACTGAGACAAGATCAAACTAAAAGACATCGAAGAACGGATATTTTCTGCCAAATGTAGCTTAGAATTAAGCGTTGCCATAGATTCTCAGCAGAAAAAATCGAAAAACAATTGGATGAGCTGAAATTATTTCAAATTGAAACCAACCGATATCAGGATATTCAACAGATGATGAACCATGGCAAAAAAATATTTTTAAATTTTTAAATTTTTTTTGTTGTATTGATTAAAATAACTATATCTAATTAAAGACCGTTTGCGTTATTTTTTTAACTTTATTTCGTTGGGCCAGAACTGAGTTTTATTTAAATGGATTGGGAATAGCACGCAAACATAAGACGCAGATTTAAAATCAGACCCATAAAACATCAAGTAAACACCTTGAAATACGAGAAAGAAATAATTAAAATATAAAATCAAAAACACAAAATAAATTAAAATAATAACAAGATGCACCAAGATCAGCACGAAATAAACACAGAAATAACAAAAGAACATAGAAATTTGACCGAAAATTGACAATTTGTTTAAAAGAACAAGAGTTAATGAAAAGTGGAAGTAAAATTAAATAATTTTAATTGGAAATAATTCAATTAAAAACGAAAGAAATAAATTGTCGAATTAAATCAAGAAATAATAAAAATTAGAGTCAGATTACACAAATAACTTCAAGGTCAAATTTTGTTTTACTGCAGTAAATTAAACAAGCAAGGTTAGGGTCACAGAACAGGTATATATACCAATTCACTTTCACAGAATTTTAACCAATTTTGAGAAATTAACAACTCATTTTTGACTGAACCAAGTCTTAAAGCAATTAAAGAAACAATTTTTGGACTTGACAACTAGACAACTTTAAAGCAGACAATTTTCCATACAGCGTTCAAGCAACTTCAAGTAAGCACTACTTGACGCTCGTATAGAGAAATATTGTGGTGTATGCTAATGATATTATGACAATGATGTTATGCCAATTATGTTATGTCAACTATGTTATGCCAGAATAGATGCTTCAAGAAAAAACATGTGTTTTGTCGAAATTTTTCGGGCCCACAGCCGAAACAGCACCGCAACATAGTAAAATCTCACACCCCTATCGAAATGTGTAAGTGCGGTTCATCCACCAATATTTCGTGCCCGTGAAGGTTTCGGCGTGCGTAACGCAGGAGCCCAAATGTCAATATTTTCCGTCTATAGGGGAAATGGGAAGAAGAAGGGGTAGTCTTTTGGCTATTCTTTCGTCATCCAGTTTCCGTAAAATCGACCTGAATTTCCTATCATATATCGGCTCAAAATGATATACACCGAGTAGTCCAGTAGGCACTCGTAATATTCTAACATCAACATGTCTACCCTAAGGCCAAATAAGGGAGGTGAGTGTGGGAAGAAGTCGGAGATCGTTGTTATGTCGAAAATGAACGAAATAAATAATCTTAACGTTCGGAATAGTAAAATTGAAGTTTCAATAAAAATCATTACTATGACATAACTAACTTAATTTTAATCTTTACGTGGAAAATAAAGCTTAAAATGATTTTAAATTATTACTAACGACAATGTATGTATTAAAATCATAATCAAATAGAATGACCCCATAAAAATGAAACTGTTAGACAAGAATTCTAAATGTTAAGATTTAGGCGAAAATCGAATCAGAATTAACAAATGTAAAAGTTAGGACATCCAATCGAGAATATTAATAACTTTACTAATTGTATTGAAGTTAAATCAAATTGAATAACCTCTAAATTATTAACAATATTAACAATAACATTCGCATTAAATAAATGAATGAATTTCAAATTAGAACGTTAACTGAGAACGCTAGTAGCGAAGATTTTTAAATTGTTACTGACTTATGAAATCAATAACTAAAGTTAGAATATTTGGCCCAAAATCCGATAATATGCATGTTCTAAGAATTTAAGATTGATCTAAAACGAAAACGAAGGCGACATCTGACCAGAATCAATGAAGATATCGGGACTGGAAAAATTCCCAGTACGGATGAATATGCCCCATCTTACGGCATATTATATGAGCTAGATGATCCAATGTTAACGAAACTTCCTGGAGCTATGAATGTGGTGATCCCCAAAAAATTACTTTCTATGGACATTCGGGATACCAATAGAAGCCCAATAGAACGACAAGAGCATTCATACGCTCGATGACGCCAAAGATGGAACCCGAGTCCATATTACCGAAATGTAATGAGACATTGATTGCTATGATAAATAAATGTTGAATTTAATTAAATTTTAATTCGTTATTTGGTACATATTTAACCTTGTGAAATCGAAATTATAATAATACTGAGATAAGATTATTAGTGTGGCATAGTCACGCAGACCCTTAGTAGTTTTAATCCTTTCGTAGATGAACGTTAGACCCATGAAAGCAACCTCTCATAATCGTAAATAATGAAAGTTTTACAAAAGGTTTAAATGTGATATTTAGTTAGTCTAATTATAGATATGAACCCGTTCAAAACTCTCAGTAAAGAATTGGCAAAATTGTAACGAGAAAACGAGTAATTGCATCGTCAGTTGGTCCAGATGACACGGGAAATTCAAAAGATTAAAGCGTCATTGGTAGAGCCAACCAAAGTAAAAACGCTTTATCAAAGATTGACCGCCGCACAGCGTGGATGGGCGAGAGAAAAGCAGCTTGGTCAAGCTCAGAAGACTCAGATTCGCAGCCTGGAAGTGGCGTTATAGGATTGTCAGGAAGGCAATGCCGTAACGTACCCACTTGTATTTGTGTCGGCTCGGTTGGCCTATAGAGAAGCAGTTGATACCACCAAGCCAGCGGCAAAACCTTCTGAAAAACGCCCAGGGAAGGCGGAACGCGCTAAACGACGCGTGCTACAAACCAAGGCTTCGCAGTGATTTATTAGTGTACCACAAATAACTTTTCAATGTTGTTCGTTTCTTTGTTTCGTTTCATTAATTTGTCATTTTGAAAATCAAACCGTTAACTGAAATTATGAACTAGGATTCGCGAAATAATTGATTCGAGAGAGCGTTAAGTTTAAGCAAAAGGGACCGAAAGTAAGAAAACCGCACACAGACCTTCTATCTGTAGTGCGTAGAACCCACCATGAGCCGGGTCTTAGCAATTCTTCAGTAAAGCTCACCTTTGGCGGTCTCATAACCAGTGGTTACAGTTCCAACGTTGCCTAGCAACGGGTAAACATTGGAGGGCAGAAAACGTTGTATGTGAGCGGTCAAGGTTAACCACCACTAACCCCACAATTTTATTTATTTTTATGTAACCGTATTAGTAAATTGAATAAAAGACATGAAAAGATTTAATAACTAAAAGATAGAGGAATAGATTATTTATCACCACAAAAAAGTTTTACTTACCCAGCCTCATCCTTGGCAAAATTTTTTCCAATTTACGTAAAAATTAATGGAAAATAGAACTCAGTATCAGCTAAATATGGCTAACCTTTTACTTATAACCACCATTGGAATACATTTCCAACGTCATTTTTCTTATGATTGGATTCTCTTGAAAGTGGCCTCGAATCTTATTTCTTTTTACCCATCATGTACCCAGCAGTATTGTTGTTCCGAATAAACAAAAATGTAACATAACTTTAGTTCCTGCCCAACATATACTTAAATTTAATATTATTGTTATTTTAGTGCATGTTTTTACTTAAGTATTTTAAATAACTGTTAATTACAACATTTGCCCTCAAAAGGTCCACAAAATTCTTTCAAATCGTGAAGTAATCTATATATAAAATTTTCTGTCTTAGTGTTAATAATTGAGTATTCCCTTAGTTTTATGTTTGAATTGTTTTTATTAAATAAAATATTATCATTAACAACATTTCTACATTTTCTAAAACTCCGAAAAGTTACAAACAAATAACCTTCAATTGTGTGTTTGAAAATATCAACCTAGCAGTACTTTTGTTGATAATAAAAGTTTGATTTGATTTTTGAATTTTTTATTAAATTTTCAACTTAAAATTATTTAATATAATATTTATTTAATGAAATTGATGTTATTTAATTAAATTAATATCAATAAGAATTGATTAGATTTTTTAATTAAATTTTTAGACTGATAAAATCTTTATGAGAAAATATGAAATTTTTATTTCCATATTCCTATATTTATGTGATTTTATTTTTGATGGGAATTATTCCTCCTCTTCCACACATTAATGGATATACTCATTGGACGGTTACGCAACACGGGATGATTGAACCGTTGACAATAAGTTATTATCATTTAAGACAGCCGTGGAATCTCGTCAAATTGATTCAACAAGAAAAACATTTGGAATTTATTCAGCGAATTGAATTAAAGTTAAATCAGGTATCGAATGATTTGCAGGCAAATCAAGAATATCAAAATAAAGTCCATAAATATTATGTCGATTCCGAAAGTGCATGCGTTAAAGCCAGCAAGTTACTCTCGGAATTTACTTTGCATTCCAATCACATTATGAGTCTTGAAGCCAAAGGCATTAAAACAAACGACTATTTAAACGAGGCTATCCTCATAAATATCTCATTGAATGCCTTACAGCAACCGTTTTGTGAATCATTTTTCAATCAAAATTTCTCAATGTGTTGCTTTGAACATTTGGAAACCATTCGCAATCGTTCAATGCTTGAAGGAGTACCGGAAATATCTCTATACAAAATCGCAATGCCTCAACACTTAACTCCGACCGAATACGGACATTTGGTTGCCTCTTCTCTTGGTCAACATTACAATGACTCTTCTAAAAATTGGATTCTTTACAACATGGCGGCGTTTTATTGGCGCGTCAAAGGATCCGCAAAACACGCAATTGAGTGCTTGCGTGCGGCATTGCACACGTCACCGTGGAAATACCAAGATATAGCATTGGTCAGTTTGGCAAATATTTTCCATCTCATCAAAACCACCTCATTGGATGCGATTGTGCTGATGAAGAATGCCATACTGATCAGTCCGCACTTCACGAGTCATCACATGATTCTCGGGAACATTTACGCCAGTCTCGGTCAATTTAATAACAGTCTTCATCACTACCAGCTCGCAACGTCTCTCTACAATCCTAACAAAGACAAGATCAAACTAAAAGACATCGAAGAACGGATATTTTCTGCCAAATGTAGCTTAGAATTAAGCGTTGCCATAGATTCTCAGCAGAAAAAAATCGACAAACAATTGGACGAGCTGGAATTGTTTCAAATTGAAACCAACCGATATCAGGATATTAAAATATCTCTCATTCACGAAATTGAGAACAATGCCACACAAGAAAGAAATCAAATCATATACAAAACGCTTGGGAAACTGAAACCTTATCAACTGGTGCAATGCGTGATTTCTGACTTATTGACGAAAGAAGAATCGGTTTGTGAATTGTCAACAGAATCGCTAATTACTCACATTTTCAAAGACCTCAATCGTTCGCCTTCAGAGTCGAATAGACAAGAATTTCAATCAGACAAAGATCTATTTCGTCCAACTCGATCTCGAGTATACAAAACCTTGCGATTGGAACAATATAAACCAAGCGAGTATGTTCACAATATTAATGAAACTAGTTGCAAACGACTCAATTGTCCACGAAATTATGATTCGTTGCTCTTGTCACTCTATATATCTCCTAGCAGTAAAGGATTTGATTTGGATAATCTTTTGACAACGAAACAACAATTAACTGTCCACCATGAACACTCACTGCCGTGGTATCCGCCGCATTGCTCAGAATATGTCAATATCACGGATTTGACTCCTCTAGACCTTATCGACAGCTTGGAATCTCTGAAAAGCGATAATTTAATCTCATATCAAAACAAGGGCAGATCGAATTTCGCTGAAAAACATTTGTTGCAGGAATTATTAAAATTGGTTCAAGGAGTAAACATGAGACTAGAGGACATCGGACAGAGGATCGTAACGGCCATCAAACGACGGTTGATGTCGAATTGGATATTGTTTAACATTGCTGGTCTCTATTGGAGAATCGTTGGCAACGTTGCTCAAGCTCTGGATTGCCAGCGATTATCAGTAAAATTATCGCCAATAGAATACCGAGATGTGCCGCTTGTCAATTTAGCGGCAATTCTCATAAGATTCCAACGCAATCAAGACGCAATGAAACTCATTGAGACTGCCTTTAAAATTGATTATTCAGAACCGGAAACTCATATTTTAGCCGCCAATTTATACAGAGATAACAACGAACTCATGCTCGCATATCATCATTTAGAAATTGCTATTTTGCAAAATTCTACCTTGAAAGTCAACAATGTCGATTTGGATGCCATAAAATGCAAACTATGCAGATCCTATAACAGTTCGGATTCCCATTCGGATGTCGTAAATAAAAAATTCGAGATGAGGGAGAATATCACTCAGGTTTATTTTTATATATTTCTATACTCATTTTAATTTGAATACAAATTACTTTTCTTTTAATATTTCACTATTATTTAATTAAAGACATTGGAAATATAATCTTTTTTTTTGGGGGGGGCACAATTAATGGAAAATATAGAAGACCAATGTCATTAGTTTTATCAAAATTTAATAACTAAATTTGTTTTACCATTTGCAGGGTTTTTCACTTAAAAAACTATTATTTCAAATAAAAAAACAATTGTTTTAAACAGACAACGTTTTGCTGGATAAAAAAATTACAACTGTATTTACAAGAAAATTTTCATTTAAACCTCATTTTACATATAAATAAACCATCTAAACAAGATCACAGTCCCAAAGTATCATCAAATGAATTTTTAATCAGAACTGCTCTCTTCTTATCGCTTTTAAAGCATACCGACTCACATCCCTAAAAAACCCACTAAAATCTTCACCAAAAACAATAGAACATTCAGTTAAAATGACATTCTCAAGCTCTTGAGTCATATTCGAGTTTTTGTTTTTATGCAATCTTTCCATTTTGCAAAGAATTCTTCAATGGCATTAAAATGGGGGCTGTATGGAGGAAGTAGTAAAAGCTGATGACCGCTTTGTTCAATCAATTCTGTGATTACTGCAACTTTGTGGATAGAACCATTATCCAATATTATTATATAATTCTGCATATAGAGAGATGGCATTTTGTCCATCGGCTGTTCATGAACAGAACATATCAGTTTCCATTGTAAGCAGAAGGCGATGTTTCATGATAAATCGCTCCAGTCTTAGTAATCGCTGCTGAAACGGGAAAGCTTTTTTCTAACACTTTTGTCGTGCAGGTGAACCACACTAGCTCCTCCTATAATTACATCTGGTCTAGTAACTAACCCCAAATTCATCGAGAAACATAACCTTATCTTCACTCAATAGAAGATAGGCGTTTGTATAATTAAATCTCTCTTCGTTAAATCTCGCAGAATTCCGTACTTCTGGTATCAGAACTACTCTTTTAAGTGTGTAACGAAAAACTGTGGCCTCTGACACGCCTATATTCTTTTCGGTCGTGTAATGTCACTGAACAATCAAGTGAAATTTTTTCTTTAATAAATTGAGCGACATCTGATGTTATTTTCTTTGTCCTCGGAGCTCTAATCTTCTTAACACTCATGAAGAAAAAATAAACAAAGCTCTGATGGCAATTACAAATGAAATGAGCAAAGACATTAAAAGAATTATCAGGAAAAACGGTGGAATTTTCATGGCATCAAATATTTGGTTTTGGATTTACTAATTTAGTACTACACGAGATGTGGACGTCAGACGGTTCAATAATGCAACATCCACGACGTCAACCAATGTACATGGAGAAAAGAATTGAAGATTAGATAAAAGAATTAATAAAAGCAAATGCCATTTAGCAAATGTAGTTATTTGGCACTTTTTATGAAATAAATTTTGATGGAAATTAATTCGTTTAAAAATGAGTTGAATGTAACTTAAAGTATTAATAAATTTAAACCAAAAATGTGAAATCCGTCATTTTGATGTGTTGGTGGATCGAATCTAGCAGCTAATATTTATCAACAGTCTATAACAGTAAATGAAGATAAAGAAAACTCATTACAAAGATTCTAACATTTCATTTTGAATTCCATCATATTTAAGTAGTTAGATGCGAGCGCAATTAATTTTAAAGTGACCACCAAATAATTTAAAATTAATACAGCAAAATATTCAAAACCTACTGTAAATTTTAAACAAAAACCAATAGTTATAAATGGGGATGTTTGTTGTTCCCCTGCGCTTACATATACCTACTTAAACAAACTTAAGCAAAGTTGCAGCTCTAATGCTTTTGCGTTCTTTATATTAAGCTAAGAACTTTGAAGGAATGAGTATATTAAATTGAGTGGTTATATTTATGTAATATAAAGGAACCACTGATCCAGCCTTATGTCAGATTTATCATCACATTTTAAAAGTAGTATCAAATCAATTATTTGGTTTATTAGCTAATTAAACCCGAATTAATTTGCCTGGAAATTTTTATTTTGTAAACAATCGCATTATAACCTTAAAAAAAACTTAGATAATTAGGTTTAGTAAACATTATTATTTTCATTTATTGAACAATACTTTTTTTTATCTAAATGTAAATCAAATTTGCACTCTAGTGTAAACATAAATCATTTGAAGTAAATAAATAATTAAGTAAATAATTACATTAAATAATGAAATAAGTAAACAAAATAATTAAATAAATAATTAAAAAAAATCAAATCAAATAAACCAACAACAATATATTACGGATACCCGTCAAAAGAGCGTCGACATAAGAGCGCTCTTTTGTCGGGTTGCCATGTCTTACATCACCTTGACGTGCTGCATGACATAATTATGACCTTGTAAAGTTATTAAACTCAAAATGAATTGAAGTCCTTACTTCTTGCTACTCTTATCCTATTGCAATGATTTATGTTCAAAAAATAATTTTAATTAATTTAAATATTTTTGTATTTTAACCTAATTGTATATTAACCTCGTTATTTAAAAATGATTTTCTCCCACCTGTTTTCTCAACAGAGTCTCATTCCAGTCATTCTCCTTCCCGAAATTTCTTCATTTTTTAAAATTAATTAATTCTGAATTATTTTTGTATAATTCTAAAATTTGTAAAGGAAACGGCTAATGCGTTAGAGTTTACCGGAATCGCGTATTAAAGCTATTGAGAAATATTTTCTTTTAACCTAATTAAGCTTTTAAATACCAATTAAAATCTTGCGTGTCAGACATATAATTTACAAGTCGAACAAATATTAGCACTAATTGTTTACCTTTTTCGTTCTCGTGTTAAACAAAACAGTTTAACTAAATATTTTCGATGTTTACAATTCGATCAACATGAGACATTTTTATTAATGAAAATGTGAAAATTTCTATTAATAGAGAAATTTAATTTTTTATTCCAGCTGAAAATCAACCACTTCAACGCGCCATTTCTAAATAAAACTATTTAGTTAAAAACTATAAATTATAAATATTTGTCTATCTATCTGACTATATATATATATATATATATATATATATATATATATATATATATGTGTGTGTGTGTGTGTGTGTGTGTGTGTGTGTAAGAGATTCAAAGGTTTTTCTAATGTTACCATTGTATCAAGGATACTCGAATTAGATGAAATCTATAATTATGAAAATAATTTATTTTATAAAACAATCTAAAACGTACAGTCATTACTTGAAACTTCCCCCTATCCATTACCTTGAAACTTAACTATGATTCTCAAAAACACAAAAATAGAAGTATATCTTGCGACGTCAAAATCAAAATTTTTGATCGAATAGATCAAGAACATCTGATAGAAAGAATTTTACGAAAAAATATAGTTTATAAGTAGATATTTACTTTGTAGTTGATAGTTGGTAATAAAACGATTTTTCATATTTAAATATTCCAACTTATCATGTAGTATTGGAAGAGTATAAAGCAGGGGTTCTCAACATTTTTTAACATGCGCACTCCAAAATCACTAACCTAGAAAAAACTGTGCCGTTTCTAGAAATAAGTACTAAACTGTCTTTTAAAAAAAGATTCGTAACAAAGAAAAAGGCTTAAAATATACATTACAAAAAAAACAATAAAAAAGTATAACATAAAATATAATGGTTGGGCTTGCTTATATGAACACAACTTTGGAATTTTTGAAATTATTTTCATTAACTTTACACGCAAGTTTGGTTCAAGTTCCAATTTGGTTCGGATTAACATAATTTTTGGGCTTTCTGCTACTTATATATTAGATTTTCAATTTTTTTCTTGAAGATCTTTATCCAGGAAATTTATTGTGTACCCTAGGAAAATTTTCGCGTACCCAGGTTGAGAACCTCTGGTATAGAGTATATTTAATATGGTGTTGTAGACTCGGTTTTTATATCGACATTTGTATGAAATGTTTTTGGTCATGCATGTTAGAAGTTGCTAAAACATCTTCTAAATTATCTTGAAAAACATTTGGAAAAATCTATTTCTAAATCAATATCCATTTTGTTGTTACATTATTTTTTAATATTTAAACAGACTTTCAAACATTTAACCAAATAATTTAAAACAATTTATCAGAGAAATTCAATATTAAAATTTTAATAAAAGTGAATGAAGTTTATATTTAAATTTTAATCAAAGCTAATTATGCCAATCTATTTTAAAAATTCATAGAAAAATTATTAAATTATAAGTTTAAAATTTTACTAATAAAAACGGATTTTATCTTTTTTTTAATTATTTAAATTCCTTTTAAATTTCTCTGACAAACAATCCGAAATATTCAATTTTCTGCTAAAAACACCTCACATTCCCCTTCTTTAAGAAATTTCTTCATCTTTTCAACATTTCTTTGGAACATTTTTACTTTTTCGTCTTGTAGCAAGTATCGATGATCATGAAATTTTTGCACTATTCTATATGGCCCTTCGTATCTTTCATTGTCTTTCCTTCTTGATTCTAATCTTACCAGTACTTCATCTCCTACATCGAATACTCTTTTTTTTATTTTTTGGGTACTTCCTGCAATATCTTCTCTTTGTAAAAGTTGTGTTCTTCTATGAAATTGTTCCATAGATATTTTCTTTCCAAACTTCTTTTGGGCTTCGTCCAATCGATTTGTGAAACGTTGCATTCATAGTAAATTCAATTTCCGATATTACCTCTGCCCAATCTGTTCTGCTTCTTTCTTTTAATGACGCATTGATAAAATCTCTTATCGTTCTAAATTGACGTTCTATAACACCATTAGTATTGTGGTCATACGGGCTTGAAAAGCATAGTGTAATTCCCATTGAATTTGTAAAATCTTTCATCATCCTAGATTCAAATATATTTCCACAATCTACTTGGGTCTCATAACGCAGTCACAAATCTTTGAATAAAAATAGTAACTGACTGATAAATAGATTCAAGTATGCTGCTTTCAAAAAGAGTCTAATATAACCAAATCGGTAACGCAACATTAGTCTCATTTTCTTATTAGTAATAATTTTAATTTTACTAATTTAATTATTTGTAATTATGTATTTTATAATTTATAGTTGTTATTTCATTTTTAATAAGCAGCTTTATAATTTCAGTTTCAATTTTCTTATTTTCAAATTGATTGAAACTTTAAATATAAAGACAATTTTATTATTAATTGAAATATAGGTTTTCGCATATGAAGGAGCAAAAAATTTGCAATTTTTACTCACTGGATTTTTTATTGAGAATCAAAAATTAACCGTCATTGTAGTGTGAGAGCCAAAAATAAACCCTCATTGTAGTGTGAGAGCCGAAATTAAAAAAATGCACTTAATTTAAACAAAACAATTTTTAAACCCCCTCCCCTAAAACGTTTTATGGGGATAGCGAGGAAAATTTTCATGACAACCAAATATTCTATGGGCATAATCCTCATTATACTACTCACATCAAATAAATATATCTTTAGAGTCAGATTTAAATCGAAAACAACAAACCTAACAAAAAAAGAACTGTGAGGTGAACATGTTTGTGGAACTCTGAATTTAAGCATCGATCTGCATTTCTTTGATAGTTGTATGATTTCTAAGATCTTTTTAATTTTGGTAGTGGTTTTTTACGTTGGTAAGAATTTTTTTATCCTATTTGTATGTAAGATGAAATATTCTATTAAATCCTAAAAAAATGTTTCGAGGATTTTGAAACTGGAGAATTGAAAGTAAGTTTTTATGATCTTGCTTCAGTAATTGATACTCAAGTATATAATCTTGGTATCAAATTGAAGTTTTTGAGAAAATAGTTTTCTTTTCATTATTTGTATTTTATCAGCTCTTTCAGCCTTTAAAGAGTCTGCGATATTTATGTTATATGTTTATATTATATTTGTCCTTGGGTCTGGATGAAATAAATGTTTCGAAGATTGAAAAATTATTATTTTTATATTGACTATTTTTTGGCTAGTTTTAACTTATTCATGTTAATTTTTAAATTTATTATTATAATTTTATTAAAGCTTTTAACATCATTTTTGAATGAAAATTAAATCTTTTTCCAATATTTTCCATAGAGAAACAAGAATAAATTCTAAATGCAATGACTCAAAGCAATTTCTGTACCACCATACGAATTATGAGAAAAATGTAAAAAATATATAAACTTTCTTCTATAGACAATTTTATTATAGTACAGGTGTTCAGTAACATATATGAGCTCAGCAATAAACTTACAGTACATAAAGCTTTTTATGAAACTACTCAGTTTCTCTATACCAGGGCTTCTTAAACCATGGGTCGCAACCCAATTTGGGGTCGCGTAGCAAAATTCTGAGGTCGCGAGAGATAAAAATACAATTTAACAGAAAATGTTTTTTAACTTGTAAAATTATTGTTATAAAGATAAAATAACAATTATCGTAGATAAATATATCATAAAATCTTCTAGTTCGGAAAGATTGTTTGTACCTGGATTTCTATTAAGAGTATTGTAATAACTTGAATAACATTTACTATGAATTATAATTAGAAGATGTTATAGGAATTTTAAAAAAATATAAATTTATTTTTCTTTTATATTTGTATGGGGTCGTCAAGAAACTCGCAATAATAAATGGGGTCGTGAATTACAAAAGTTTAAGAAGCTCTGCTCTATACCAATAATTCAATATCTGTTAAAACATTTTTTCAAATTTAATTTTTACCACCTGTAGCTCCATGGGTTCCTTTCTACACCACTGTGACATAGATAAAAAAATACTTTCAAATATTGTTTTTTTTTCATCATAGTTTTATTTCAATAATGTTAAGTAGGTTCACCACTATCTGGGGGTCCCATTAACCGGGTTGTAAAAATTTGAATTTTAATAATTTTAGGAAATACTCGAAATGAAAAAATAGTCAACTATCTAATATAAGGGAAATATTAGAAAATACATTCATTAATAATATTTAAATTTAGTTGATAAATTCGGATAATTATGGAATGTTTCTTCGAATAGATCAATGTGACATTTGTGCATTATTGTACGGTACAATAATATGTTTGCGTAAACAATAATGAAATATAAATTCAATATTTTCGTGTTTGCTTATAAGCAGTTTGCATGGCAAACCGTCCCGTTATTAAATTAGCAACTTTTTGTGATTTATAAACAACAATGGAAAATTTTTGTTTATCATTAGTTTATCATTTGACTAATTGAACACTAACAATATCAATTTATATTTTTTATTGGAATATGAATTTAACATCCATAATTTATTCATGCTTCCTCCTTCTAATAATAATGATAATAGTAATTAATTAAATAAATTTGGCAACAATTTAATTAAAAGAAAACGCCAATAAAAAACTCTTCCTACTATATATTTCGACCATTTGACTGTCATCTTCAGGTACAAAAAATCAACTAAAAATATTATAAATTAATTTATTATTTAAAAAAATTATTTTTTTTATATTAATTTAATTTTCTAATAAATAAACACTTAAAAAATATTTAAATACTTTACTAATTTTTAAAAATTTTTGTATATATATATATATATATATATATATATTATAACTATTTAAAAACATTCGTAGTCACAGCACTTTGCATATCAATGTTTGGATCCAATGACCTTATCAGCAATGCTTCACATATCACACGTTCCGTAATAATTATTTCTGATGTTTTTGATGATAATAATTCGGATATTGTTAAACAATAGGGTGGATCGATAGTATCTATTCTTAATTTTGATTTAAATCAATCACATGCTATTGTTAGAATGGATGTATCACATTTAAATTTAAAAACAATTACATTACCCACACCTTTAATTAACAAATTAAATAA
The DNA here is from genome assembly GCA_022537955.1 of Schmidtea mediterranea. NCBI lineage: Eukaryota > Metazoa > Platyhelminthes > Tricladida > Dugesiidae > Schmidtea > Schmidtea mediterranea. Next base: position 178,377,287 of record CM039680.1, read on the forward strand.
TGCAATCACTCCAATAGGTTCCGTTAAGATATAATCTTGTATCGATGTAGAGTTCGGAATAAATGGTGAATTTCAATCTTTCATCATTTCAAACTCTGTCCAGTTGATAAGTGATACAATTTTTGACGAATTAATGAGAAAATAATGAAAGAAATCCATTTTGTTGTTACCAAATTTGCCAAGATAAATCGTTTGAGTGGTCAAAGATTTATTACAACGTCTTTATCTTTATTAAATAAACATTGCACTGTAAATGTTGCTAATTCTGATAATTTATGCTTCATTTACAGTATTTTAAATTTTTAAATCATGATACTGTCAGTAACCATCATAGAAATGAAACCTTTAGCTACAATTCATCTGATCTTGAATTTTTAGCTTCGGATTTACCCATGAAACTTTGCGAAATTCGAAATTTGAGGCTAAAAATCCAAATCTTTCTATTAATGTTCTTTCGTATGCTGAAAATAATTTAATTAATAATTTTTCTAACTCAGAAGTTTTCAAACATCCATATGTCGAAATTATTCTTCGATCTAAAGTTGGAGAAGACCAATTAATTTTATTTTATTTAAAAGTCTTGACTCTTACCTTAAATTGCTGTAACTAAATTAGATAGACTTTTAAATTATAGGAATCATTCTTTTGCTGACACTAGGGTTCAAAGTATATTGTTTCATCGATGCCTAAATGGTTTTCGAGATGGCAACTCATTAAATAAACACAAGGGATTGTGTGATAAAAATCAATTGGGCAGAACTCTTTAAATAAGAACTTAGAATTTCAAAATTGGTCTAACTGTAACTCCTCCTTTCGTTATTTACGCCGATTTCGAGGCTATCTTACCTTTAGATGAGATACATTTTCAAACACATTTATAGATTTTGGCCGGTCTACTTTGAATTATCAACTTTACAGGCGAAAAATTAAGATGATTTCGTAGATAGTTTTCTATAAAAAATAAATAATATTTCAATTAATACGGTTTTACCATTTTTTAAAAATAATTATAAAAAGAAAATAATATTAACCAACTCAGATGATCTTTGGTTTTCTTCGGCTACTTGTTGTTATTTGTGTAATAAACCTTTAAAAGTACCGGTTAAAGGCCATGATCACTTTACTGGAAAATATTTGGGAGCAGCTTGTTCCAAATGTAATATTTTTAGTCAAATAATATTTGAATTTCCAGTTGTTTTTCACAATTTGAGAGGGTATGACCTTCATCATATCCTCAATTACGGTATAAGTGATTTTAATACGCAGAAAATAAGTTGTATTTTATAAGAAGTGAAAAGTTTCTTTCTTTGTCGGCAAGAATTAGAGGTTTAACTGTAAAATTCATTGATTTATTCTGCTACCAAGAATTTAATGTTATACAATTTTGTTTTTAAAATACTTTTTGAACAAAAATAATTAAAATTTATTAATAGTTCATTAAGTAGCGCTGTAAAAACTTTTACCAATCTTCCTTTAACGCGTTCTGAATTTGTAGGTAGCATTGTTGATAGTTAAGGCATTTTACCTTATAACTTTGCACCTTCTCAAGAAGTTTTAGAAAATACATATGAACTTTCACCGATGTTGGAATATGTTACTGAAGACGAATGCAATAAGGCTCAATCTATTTTGAATAAAACCAATTGTAGGATTTACTCAATTATAAGATGGTTTATCTCAAACTTGATGTATTTCTTTTAGCTGACTTTTTCTAGCAATTTCGTTTCAAATCTTTAGTTCTGTTATATTTCTATAAAATTATAATGAGAATAATTTAAAAGTTTAACAGTTTAAAAACTATATTTTCATAACATCAGTATTATTTAAACAATTTAAAACTAACATAATTTTAAATTCCACAATAATACTTTTTAAATTATAATATATGAATTAAACATTAATTTAATCCATATAACAAGTTCTTAAACCTTTATGTAATTCTCAGTATGTTTTGGCATTGGCTCTTATAGCTCTTGAAGTTTTCGAGGATATGGAGATGTATAATTTTTTCGAAGGGGGATACGTGGTGCGTTGACTTTTGTTAATAAACCTCATGTAGTATTTAGTGACAATACAGAACTCCTTTACATAGATATCAATAATCTTTACAGTTGGGCCTTAAGTTAACTATTACCTTATGGAGATTTTAAATGGATTACTGACAATAATCAGTTAAATAATTTAATTAGTTTTTTGTATGTGGATCTCGAAATACTGTCATTTGCCGTCACATTTGAAGTAGATTTCGTGATCCCCACATCTATTCATGGCAAACTGAATGATTTTACAGTAGCTGCTGAAAATATGAGTGCTCGAGTTCTAAAGTTAAGAAGTTAATGCTTACGCATTATCCTAAGAAGAACTATGTTCTTCATAGAAGGCTTCTGCAACTATTTGTTTCTTTGAAAGTAAAAATTACACATCTACATAGAGCAATTACATATAAGCCAAAAACAATTTTAACAAATATATATACACACTAACACACAAGTTAGAGCACAATCAAATAATGATTTAGATAAAAATTATTACAAACTTTTAAATAAGAGCCTCTACGGAAAGCCGTAAAGAATCTTAAGAAAAGAATTAATTTAAGATTATGCAATTCTTCAAATAAATTAATAACATACACATCGAAACTAAATTTTCACAAATCATTTAAAATTGATAATGATTCGGTTTAAGTTTTATTAAATAAAGAATCGGTGTGTTTAGATAGACCGAATTACATTGGACAGACAGTACTCGATTTATCTAAAATTAGGATGTATCAATAACAATATGTAGATTTAGAAAAATATCGAAACGAATTCAACGGCAATACCTATTTATCTATTTCTGCTGGTTTATTTTTGATTTAAAGTTTTAATGGAGGAAAGTTTTTTTGAAAAAACTTTTATGGGTTTAACTGTATTGAAAAGTTCGACCTTAATTCCAATGGTATAATTAAGTTTCCTTTTGTAACTCAGTTACATTCATTCAAATCTTCAACTATTTGTTATCTCTTTAAAACATATTTGAAAGATCCGGTTGAACATCACAATCATTATAAGGGAAAATATTTGGGAGCGGCGTTTAAAAAATAAAATAGTTAATAAAAAACGCAATTGTTTACTAGTAATCCTTATACTTTATGAGGATATGATCTTCATCTTATTTTCTAGTATGGTTTAATTACATTTAATTCCTGAAATATCATTTGTATTCCGACAACTAGCGAAATTATTAAAGCATTATATGCAAGAATAAGGATTACTTCGATATAACAGTATTTATGGAAAAACCGTATAGAATTTGAAAAACGTATGAATTGTTACAAAAACAGTCAAATTTTTAATATACTCCAATTCATCAGCTGTTTACTGTAAAAAATAGTAAGAGTTTTGAGAAATGCTGGCGGTAAAAAATACTTGGTGGAACCCCATCAAATTTTAGTATATGTGCAACTTTGGGGAGGTGATTTAGTTATAGATAAATCAAAAGATTCCGATTTCAACGGTCATCCATATTGTCCATACACAAAATTTTTTATATTGTTTTTTATATTGTTTTTTATAATGTTTTTTATATTGTTTTCAATATATATTTCTGATTGTTCAAGTTTTTTTTGATGTATTAATAATAATAATAATAATAATTATTAGGAGGTTCATCCTGTAAAACATTAAAATCAGTTTTTGTTTCCATAAATTTTATTTCAATAAATATCAAACTCAAAGCTTATCTGCTTTAATCTTCCTTATTTAAACAAATTTTCTACGAAGATATTTTTAATTAAAATATCTTCTTATTTTGTTTTTTTAAAAATTAATCTAAACTTTTTAATTTTTAAAATTTTCAATTTAAAAATTTCTTCATCATAAAACTTCCTCATATCCCCCTTCTTAAGAAATTTTTAAGTTTTTCCACATTTCTTTCGATCCTTTTTCCATCTTCATTTCTTAAGATGTATCGTCTGTCATGCACTTTCTCTATCACTTTGTACGGACCTTCATACCTGTCCTGGCCTTTGTGCCGTGTTTCTACTTTTACTAATACTTCTTCTCCTACATTGAATTTTCTCCTTGTTTGTTCTTCTAGTTCTTCCTTTATCGGTATTTCTTTGGACCCGTACCATTTTTCCCTGCTAATCTTTTTTCCAAAAACTATCTCTGCCGGGCTTTTCCCCGTCGTTTTTTGTTTGGTTGCATTTAAAGTGAATTCGACTTCTGGTAATATCTCTGCCCAATCCGTCTTCTTTCTATCCTGTAAAGTAGCATTTATCAAATCCCGTATTGTCCTGAATTGTCTTTCTATCTGACCGTTTGTTTGGTGATGGTATGGACTCGAAAAACATAATTTAATCTCTAACATCTTTGTGAATTCTCTCATCATTCCTGATTCAAACGCCTTTCCGCAATCAACTCTTATCTCTTTTGGGCATCCAAATCTTAAAATCCACTTTTCTAAAATCGTTTTCTTTATTGTTTCTTCGTCTTGTTTTGTTATCGCTGTCAAGACTTGATACTTACTATACTGATCTATTATGCCCAATATATACTTCTTACGTCCTTTTGTTTCTGCCAACGGTCCACATATATCTACGAATATGATTTCGAACATTTCCTTCGAATCTTGTCTTTTTACTGGTTCTTTCGTTGTTATTGTTAAAGCCTTGGTTTTTTGACAAATCTCACAACTTCGAACAATCTCCTGAATCTTACTCCACAGGTGTTTTCCAACATATCTATCTTTCATATAATCGGCTATCTTCTCGACTCCAGCATGACACAATAGTCTATGTATTTCCTTTATTGTTTCTTGTAACTCATTTTCAGGTATCATCGTTTTCTTTCGTACTTCTTCTACAATTCCATGTTGGATGTTGCTTCTTCCCTCTTCTCTGATCGAGTCTAGTAATCTTGTTTTTATCTTTCCTTTCTTAGCTTCTTCGTGGGCCATTTGACATTGAACACACGTGTCACATTTAGTTCTCGACACCATGTCTGCATTTTGGTGATTAATACCCTTTCTGTATTCTACTCTTATATCTAAACTGCTCAAATAATTGATCCATGTTTGGAATTGTGAAGTAATCGGCTTCTTGGTTGTCATCATAAACGTGATTGCCTTGTGGTCTGTCCTGAGCGTGAATCTTCTTCCGTAGAGATAGTGCTTAAAATGAATGCAAAAATAATATACCGCCAATAGTTCCTTTCTTGTAATACAATATCCTTTCTCGTGGCTCGTCATCGAGTGTGATCCATACGCAATTACTCTTTCCTTTCCATCTTTATCTCTTTGTGAAAGTACTGCTCCAATGGTATCGAAACTAGCGTCGGTATCTAAAATGAACTCTTTTTTCAGATCCGGAAAACATAAGATTGGCGCCGTCGTGAGTGCTAGTTTCAATCCCTCAAACACGCTATTCGTTCCTTCACTCCATTCTAATTTTTTGTTACTTGGTCCACTACATAATTGTTCTAACATCCTTGCCTTCTTTGCATAATCACTGATTAATCTTCTATAATAATTGCAAATACCTAAAAAGCTTCGGAGTTTCTTTACGCAGTTAGGCTTCCCAAAGTTCTGTATGGCCTGAATTTTAGATGGATCTGTCTGTACTCCTTCCTTGCTGATTATGTGTCCTAAGAATCTGATTTCTTCCTTTATTATTTGGCATTTTTCTGGATTAATCCTTAGGCCTGCTTCCTCAATCGCCTTTAACACTTCTCCGAGTATTGTATAGTGTTTCTCTTTACTGCTTGAATAAATCAAGATGTCGTCCAAATACACCATTGCTCCCTTTATTTTGCCTAATACTTTTGTCATCATTTCTTGGAACGTACCTGGTGCTGCTGCAATTCCAAACGGCATTCTGTTGAAACAATATTGTCCGTTCTTTGTTGAGAAAGCTGTTTTCTCCTGTGATTCTTCTTCTAGTTCCACTTGGTAATATGCATTACCTAGATCGATTGAGCTGAAAAAGACGGATCCTCCTAACAAATCCAACATCTCGTCTATGTTTGGCATTGGAAATGCCTGCCTCTCTGTTACCGCGTTCAGCTGTCTAAAGTCCAAGCATAGTCTAATATCCTTTTTCTCTTTTTTCCATACACATATTAGCGGTGTATTCCATGGAGAGTTACATTTCCGTATAATTCCATTTTCGTACAAATTTTGTATTGCTTCTTCAATCTTTGATTCCAAATTTAGTGGTTGGCGATATGGTTTTATGTTTATCGGCTCACCTCTTGTAACTATCTTGTGTTTTACCAAATGTGTGCGACCCACATCCCATTTATCTGCCATAAACACGTTTCCACTGTTTGTTATAATTTCCTTTAATTTGCTATCTTCATTGATCTTTAACTGCTCCAACGCTCGTATCAATCGTTCTTCATCCTTTATTTTTCTGCCAAATTTTGCTTCAATGTTACAAATATAGTTCTTGTCTTTTTCACAAGCCTCGATATCTTTAATTTTTAACAGTCTAAATCCAAATGTTTCTTGTAATTCGATTCCTCCAATCACGTCTGGTGTCACTTTCTCCGCCACAATGAATATAACTTCCTTCGAAACATTTCCAATGGTTACTTGAACCTTCGTTTTTCCTATTGTCTCGATCGTACTCTCGTTTGCGCATCGTAACTTATCGTCACTTTTCGTCAATTGTTGTCCTCGTAGCTTGTTGAAACAGTTCACACTCATTACATTGATTCTTGCCCCAGTGTCTAATAAACAGTCGAAATTTTCCCCATTCATCCTTACTGTTATACTAGGCCTTCCTTGCATTCTGTTATACAAAATTTCAACAACCTGCTCCGTTTCGATGGTTCCAATTCTCTCCACTTCCTCTTCAAACATTTCTCTCTTTAGGAACCTGTATACTTTCTCGCTTACCCTTCCAACATTCTCCCACTTTTCTGCCCCTTGAGGATATCCCATCAAATTTTCTGTTAGAATATGGCTCCAACCAACTCCTCTACTGGTGGAGCCCTGTTGTTTGGGTACGTCTTCCTAAAATTATCTTCATTTGTCTCTACACACGATTCCCTTTCTTCTTCTTCCTCGATACCATTTATTCGACTGTATCTGTTTCCCGTGAATCTTTGTCTCTCCGTCGCTTGCCCGTACCTCATCTTTGTATAACACTCCTCGGATTTATGACCATTTCTGCTACATCTTTCACAGCGTATTTCCTGACACAATCTTCTTATATGACCTTCTTTCCCACACCCAAAACATCTTGGAGCTTTTTTATCTGGACAGTTTCTACTTATATGTCCGCTTCTATGACATGTCCAGCATTCTATTTTACCTTTTATTGGACAATCAATTTTCGTGTGTCCTATTTTGTGGCATAACCAGCATTCTGGCATTTCTCTTCGGATACTTTCTTCTCTCTGTTCTTTCTTCTTGTATTGTACTCTTCCCTGTGGTTCCTGATAGACCACTCTGGCGTAACTTTTCATACTGTTTATCTGTTCTCTTTGCTTTTCTACTTTGTCCATCAGAGTTAGTGTTTCCTTTATTTCTTCTGTGCTTTTTATCTTCCGTAGTATCACTTCTTTCTCAACTTCTTTATTCTCCGCACATACTATTAACATCCTTGCTGTTAATTTCTCTTTGGTAAATTCTTTATTTTCGAACAACCTATCAACAAGGTCCTCCACCTTTTTAAAATACGTTTCTATTTCTTCACCCTTCCGCTTGTAATTCAACAAGTTTTGTAGATCCTTTAAAACATCTCTTTCACGATCGAATGCCAATCGCAACCTAGCCTGGAATCCTTCGGCTTTTTTCAGTGTTTTGGCGTACACTTCCAGGAGATCCTCATCAATCATGCAAGATGTTAATCTTTCCTGGTCTTTCTTCTGCGTGATTCCCTTGGCGTCGAAATAAATTTCGCATCTTTTAATGAACTTTTCCAAATCGTCCCCTTGGCAGAATACCTTTGGTAGCAATCTTTCGGTGATTGCGTCCGTGTTTACCGCTGCCACCATATTAGGAGGTTCATCCTGTAAAACATTAAAATCAGTTTTTGTTTCCATAAATTTTATTTCAATAAATATCAAACTCAAAGCTTATCTGCTTTAATCTTCCTTATTTAAACAAATTTTCTACGAAGATATTTTTAATTAAAATATCTTCTTATTTTGTTTTTTTAAAAATTAATCTAAACTTTTTAATTTTTAAAATTTTCAATTTAAAAATTTCTTCATCATAAAACTTCCTCATAATAATAATAATATTAATAATAATAATAATAATAATAATAATATTAATAATAATAATAATAAATTAAATAAAAAAATACTAAATACTAATATCATAATAAATAAATTTAATTAAAAGCAATTGCAATAAAATGAAAGACAAATAAATAATTAAAAATTAAATTAATTATCAATAATTAATATATTGATTAAATATTATTAATTTAATTTAAATAATACAAGTAAGATAAATAAAATAATAATAATAATAATAATAATAATCAAAGTTAATTAAACAAAAATTTATAAATAGCCAATGAAAATTTCTACGAAACATAATCAAATAAAAACACTTGAAAATACCACCTAAATTTTATTAAAACAAAAATGCACCAAAACACATTTTGAAAATACCACCAAAATTTAATTTCAAATAATATATATATATATATATATATATTAAAACAAAACAATAATTCCTTCATACCTCGTGCGCGTGATAACTGATAAAGAGAGCAGATCAGACAAACCATCCTTCTGCTAAATTTTTACAATTTTATAAAATAATGTGATTGTGTTAAATAAATAAAAGTAAAAGTAACATTTAGCCTATTCTCAATTTTATTATTTCTTTTTTAAAATTCAGATATTCATCAATTATAAAATGTGCTCTTCAACATCCGAGTGTCGTCATATTGTATCAGAAAACTATTTGTTTCTTCCCCATATTAAAATAGCCATTAAAGGTCCAACTTTTTCTCCAGCTGACATTGAAAAGATCACCAGAGTTGAATTTGACTCAATTCACCAAGAAACGGCCAATGTCATGTATGGAATGTTATGGAACACTAATCTCTCGAATTTACATATTCAGGATCATGATTGTCTACTTACAAACGATTCAGCAAGGAGTGTCGGATGTCATAGGAATGAAGAAATTTATGCGGCTAGTCAAAATGCATTTAAGTGAGTGAATATTATTATATGTTTATATGCTCTTCTCTTTTGATAAAACTTTCAATCAATTTTAGACTTTGCTTTTATTGCGGTACGCTTGAAATTGCAAAGCTAATTAAAAATTATTATCAAAATCTTTAACCTTCGTCACTTTTGATCTGTAATTGACGATTTCGTTTAATTTCTTTTGGAATATAGATCAGCATGCTTTCTATTTAACATGTTGATATATAGTCTAAAAGAATGAAGATAATTAAAAATTCTTTTTAAGCATTTGAAACTTTTATTATATTCAAAAGTAGAGGAATAGATGCAAACCAGACACAGTTTAGACACTTTTTCTCTATTTTTCTCCCACAATTGAGGTAAAAAGTCCTGCACTAAAATAATGTTATTCATATACACAATAATCTCCCATTTCGTGAATTCTCTGTAATGCACTTGAATAAATTTTTAATTTTAAATAATCATGCGGACATCAGATGTCACCAAAGAATACGAGTATTAAAACAAATTAGGGGCCGTCCATAAATGACTTTACACAGTTTCAGGCCATTTTACACCCTTTCTTCCTGGCCACACTTCATCTCAAAGATTTAAATTTCATTTTAAAGTTTGCCAAAGACAAACTGGACTTGCCTTTCGGTGGAAATGGGTTACGGCGGTTACAATGACATCTCTCTTTTGATTTACTACTCTGACAGTCCAGTTGTTTTAAAACATACTGTGAAATTTCACCCTCCAGTTCGCTAGCAATCTAAAAAACTTATTAATAAAAGTATATTTATTTGGAAATATATAGTCACAACCTGTGTAGGAAGTACTTTCAAGCTTTAAAAACGATTACTTGACTTATTTAGTGATTTGAAAGCTTTTGATATTGAAGAACTTTCACACAATGCTGAATGGACAGCTTTTAATCGTATTAAATTAATCCATCAATAGAACAACTAAGATCAAGATCAAGAATGTGTTGAAAAAGAAAATTTTTACTCATTTCTAATCCAAAGCATTAATAATTTCATTTCTATTCTTCAAAAGGATCTGGGTTTCATAAAAGTATAAGTCTTGATGGTGAACGAAGTTGTTCAATCTGTAAGATATTATAAGCTCACCTTGAGTAGTGCATACTGATTTTAGATAGAAGGAAACGAACGGGCAAATAGCTAACTCTTGATAAAGTACTTATGTAATAAATGTCGGAGTTCAAAATAGCTAAAATTGTAGAAAGGACATCCATAACCATACAAGGTCATCTATCGAGAGTGGTTTTGAGTTAGGAATAGTAGAGTTGTAAGCTTTTAATACTGTATTATTATGAAAAAAGGATAGCTTCATGAAAAAACAGCATTTTATGTACTCAGTAGTTTCTTATAGGGACATATTTAAAAAGCTTAAGGTAAAATCTTTCTACTCTGATAAGAATAAAGTGTTTTCCCAAATTTATAGAAACAATTAATCATGTAATTTGAGTGATTACTGAATAAATCTTCCTAAATTTAAGATTTCCTCAATGAAATTTATAACGTGAGCTGAATGTTTATTTGCCCAATCGTTAATTTTTTATATATCAGGTTGATGGAGAATTTTTTGTCGTTTTTGATTGAAAACTTGAAATCCGTAAAACTTAACACAAGCACAAGTTTAACAATCGAAATAACGACCCTTACAATCAACAGACTTCTGCCAACGAGAAATAAGTTTGGTCATTTCAATATATATTTACCAAATGAAAAGAAAATTCTAAATTCCACAGAGATGATTTCATATATAAAAAAACTACCACAATAAACAAATCGATTCATGAAATCAACGAATCGATTATTCCGAAAATTCACAAAATTCAATTAATTTTTAAGGAAAATAAATCAATTCATCAGCTCAAAACCCACCCAACGCGCACACAACACACACACACACATATATATATATATATATATTTCAATATCAGACTGCAAAATTCAACAATACTAAAACCGCAATACCTTTTGGATCGACCTAATACTAATTTTGAAATTACATTTAATATTTATATTCAATTATACTGCTAGTAGTATCACAGATGTTTATTAACCCTTTCACTGCTTAAATCGTATTTACTCGTAAAATAAAAGTGCCCCATACGTTCCGAATTATTTCGTCCCAACACGGCTGTTCACGCAGAGTACTCAAACAAGTCTGGTACAACGATAATAAGACGATGTTGCACTTTTAGTGTAGTAAAATCGAAATTTTACGCCTCTGTAAGTACAATCATAGAAATATTTGCGCACATCGAACACGAAATCTCAAAACATTTTGCGAGTGAAAGAATGCAGGAAGTGTGCACAAACCATCAATCGAGCATCAATTTTAAACATTTATAAAGTGGAGTTAATTTCCTTCAATTCTATTATTGTATTTAAATCAATTGATAGAGTTCCCAAGATTTGTGTATTGTTTTAATTTATTGATCTATAATTATAAATGGAGAAAAGAAATTAAGATTTATTAATGTTTTTAAAATTTCTTATCAAATTAAATCAACATTAAGTTATTATGTTCGTTTTTATTATTTTCTATGGATTAAATTTACTTTATCTCTTTAGTTTTCTTGCTGAATTAAGAGCAGTTTTAAAGAGTATTTCAACACAAAACATGAACAATTTGACGGCCAAACCTTTATCTGTAAACAAACATTTATGTCACAATGATCCATCAAAATCTACAAGTAAGGATGACACAAATCAGTCAAGATCAGAAAGGACAAATGATATTCAAGAAACGATAATAAATTTAATTTCATCTCGGGTCGTTATAAATCCTTTGGCTCCAGAAGATTGTGAACATGTTGCTCCGTTTGATTTCAAAACCTATACTCCGTAATTACGTTTTTATTATTCAATTATAATCTTTGAAAACCAATAGGAATCCTTATAAACTATTTTATTATTCCTTTCTTCCACTTTGTTGGGTTGTAAAAAAACAAAAATCTATAGTCGTAATGAAAATAAATAAAATTTTATAAGAAAATTAAATTGATCAAAAGTGAACAACAAGAAGATTTTACTGATATTTTTTTGATTTATCTAAAATTATTAATAAATTAATATTTTGTTTTCTATTTTCGACACTGTATTCTTCAAATACTTGAAAGTCATAGTTAATACAAATCGAAATGTTATCTTGTTGTTTATTTTGTTTGAACTTGTTTTGGTGGTATTTGAATGAAATTTTGAATTCTTCTGCTTTCTGGTGGTTATTCGAATAAGGATAAATTATATGATTATGAAAACATTCTAAAGACCACTGAAAAATGTATGTGAAGATTTCCCTGGTGTATAATTGTAATTATTTGAGTTTAAAATTTCCCCTGAATTCCCGATGTATCCGAAATATGTTGCAGTGACTTTATTTTTTCATTTTTTTATGATTTAATAAGTTATTTAAATTATCTCAATAAATTCGTTGCTGGTTGATCTTCTCTGATTGATCTTTTCCTTCGCACAGCTGTTTGCAAAATATATACATATTTAAACAAATTTCCCAAATTTCCAAGTTTAATTTGCCAGTATTTAAAATTTATTAGATCCAAACAAACTTTTTATACAGATCTGAATAAATTTTTTAAAATTCAATTAGCATTTTTAAAAAAAATGAATAAATATAGAACTTTGATATTCTTTTACTAAATTTTGGATTTTCGACATTTTAGATACATTTTAAACTCTAGTTTTTAATCGATAGCGGAAATATTTATATAAATATATTGCAAAGTAATCAGGATCTTTTTTAGTATTTCATATTTTATTTAATATTTAGTATTTAATATTTCATATTTTATTTTATGAATAAATATTGCGGGAATTGATTTACATAGTAGTTTATTTAAATTATATTTATATAAATGATTCCGCTATCTGCAAAAAAAGATTTTGATATTTATTATTATTATTATTATTATTATTATTATTAATAATAATAATAATAATAATAATAATAATGATGATGATAATAATAATGATAATAATAATAATAATAATGATAATAATGATAATAATAATAATAATAATAATAATAATAATAATAATAATAATAATAATAATAATAATAATAATAATAATAATAATAATAATAATAATAATAATAATTATCTACAATTGAAAGTCAATAACAAAAAAATATTAAAATATTAATTGATATGCTTTTAAAATAAATATTATATTGTAGATTATATGTTTCTCTCAACACAATGCGCATTAATGTCGTGTCTCTCCTAGATTCTCTGACTCCTGGCTATTTATTCAGTTTTCATCAACATCCTTATTGTACTCCTAAAGGTACAAATTTCCTGCGACAAATAGTTGATAAATACAAAGTAAGAGAATAAATATATTTACCAATTGATGGTAGACACGAATCATTGTATTATCACTACAATTTATCATTCAGTATTATTATTATTATTACGTTTATGGTTGCCATTGTGAGTTTTTGTCAAGTGAATTAAAGTTCAACTATAAAATGAGTTTTTTTACCGACACATTTTATTTGAAATCATTTAATTTATTCGGACCGAATTTTGTCACTTTGGTCGAAATGAAGAAACTATTTTAGTATTTTATTTTAATCTCGATTTATCATTATTACACTTGCATCATTGATTATTGCACAGTTTTCGTTTTTGAATTTCAATATAATTATAATTATTTTTTAACTATCGTATTTCCGGGCGTATACGTTACCCGCATATTTTAACGTTTACCATCTGTATTCCATATATATTTCAAATTTTCTACCGAATTTAACTTACCATATATATCAACTCTTACAGTATATCAACTCATTTTTTTATTGATATAGTTCAAATTCACGGCTGGTAGGATCTACCTACCTGTTATCTGAGAGAAAATACAAAAAAAATTAAATTTTATTCATCACTTGCCTTTTTATTATTTAAAAATCTCCAAAATACTTTAAATTTAATTTGTATTTTGAAAATTTTATTAGAAATTGAAATATGAATTTACATATTTGTTACGGATGATGCGAATTTGCGTCGTACTCGTCCCACTCAGGGGCAGGAGTACTTTAATTTTTTTTTTAAAAAAAACTTAATTGATATTAGTGAAAAGAATAGGTTTTAAGGTTTCAAAAGATTCCACTCGTTTGGAGTGTTAACAAAATTCTAACCGTAGCGAATGCGGTTAATGTAGGTGTACTGGAAGAATATATTCAGCGTCACATAAGCAATAATTAGGCATTTGATTTGTATAATTCAAAGAAAACTTTACCTGATTTACAACAAAATGGAAGACCACACATGGATGATTGCACAATGCATATACGTAGCAGTTGGCCATGATTAACAATGCTAAAAGATCAAACTGATTATGGTCAAAATTCAATAATTCAAATGGCTGTATAAGTGTTAAACCAAAATTTGCACTAAAACCTTTATACAAAATTCACAATGTGTAAGAATTATTTCCAACTCATTTCTAGAAAAGTCTAGATTTTGTAAACAATTTTCGTTGGGATGTTAATCATAACCAATATTCTGTGGGCAATATAACCGAACTTTCATCTTAAATAAATGGTGAATAAATGGTGACCTCCACTTAATTAGTAGGTAGTTAGGAGCACACTGCGCCCACACACATTTTAGAATTCTGTTGAAAAGTTTTAATAATTATTGGGAACGCGTGATATGTGAAGCATTGTTGATAAGGTCATTGGATCCAAAGATTAATGTGCAAAGTGCTGTGACTACGAATGTTTTGAATGTTTTTAAATAGTTTACGTATGTTAAATTAAAATAATTGAAATTTTAAATTAATTAAAAGTTATTTGAATATATTTTATAAATATTTATTTATTATAAAATTAAATTAATAAAAAATAATTGGTTTAAATTAAATGTTTATTCATAATATTTTTAGTTGGTTTTGAGTACCTGAAGATGATAGTTATGCTATCGAAATATATCGTACGAAAAGTTTTTTATTGGCGTTATCTTTTAATTAAATCGTTGCAAATTTATTTAATTATTTATTTATAAATTATTATTATTATTATTATTATTATTATTATTATTATTATTATTATTAAATTTCTTTGATCGTTATCAACATGTATAAAAATTTCTTTGTAAAATTATACTGAAAACATGCTAAAATCATGTATAAATATTATCCTAAAAATTTCATGTTAAAAAATCATATATTTTTCACGATAAAAATAAACATGCTAAAATCTTGTATAAAAAATTTTATTATAGAATTATGTTAAAAATTTTATTACTTTGATAAATTATAATATAAATTTCAAAAATCATACTAAATTTATCATATAAAAAATTATACTAAATATTAAATTTAGAAATTATATAGTTCTTAAAAAATTTAGATATATTTTAAATTTCAAAAATTTGAAAAATACATAAAAAATTCAAAAATAAATTTTAGTAAAAAATAAACACAAAAAATTTAGTAAAAAATACACATAAAAATTTCGAAAATTACACATAAAAAAATTTCAAAAAATACACAAAAAAAAATTAGTAAAAAATACACACAAAAAAAATTACATCATTGTGTAATCAAGACACACCGTAAATAATCACTAATTAAACCCCCCCCCTATATATTTTGCAAATGTGTGTGGGCGCAGTGTGCTCCTAATTACCTATTTTAATTGTATTTGTTGAATTTACATATAGATTTGTGTTGAAACCTTTGCCTTTTGGGGAAACAGTATCAATGGCCGCATATACCGACATGGTACCCCTATATTATGTAGGAACACTTAGACAAAAAGATAAGTTAAAATACATCATATATCAAGTGGATGACAAGAAAATTTTATATGATAAAATTACTATAGTTTCAAACATATTTCTTCATTATCAGTGAGTACTTTATGACGAGATAACGCTTTCATGATTTATTTTTCATTCATGAAAACAACAAGGTTGTGGGCTTTTTCAAAACCTTATCATTTTTCAAAACCCGTTTTCTACTTCTTGATGCGCTGAAGTTGGCGAGCGCGATCTGTTTGTTGGCTATAGAAAATCGGTGAGCCGGTCGTTAAGTTAACACATTGCTTAACGAAAATTAACCAAATAAATAAATATTTATTTTGATGCATTGATTGTTTTTTAATATTTTCATTATTTATACATAGTTGTGTATACTTTTGTAGAGCTGTGACAATTTTTAGTCTTTTCATATTATGCCGGCGTGGATGGGAATGGACTATCGTTTAAGATGTGCATGCTTATAGACTAATTCTTTTAAAAGCGGGCAGGTTGTCAGTGATTGGCCAGCACATGCCGATATTTGTTACTGATACTTCTATTGTTTTGTGGTTTCTTTCAATTACCTTCTGGTATGTTAACGCGTTTGTATTCTGTTCTGATTTTTTATTTATTCATTAGTGATGCCGAATGTTTGAAATTTCCCCTAAAGAAACTTTATAGTGTCGGTTGTTAGTCTTTAAAATGTCATCTTCTAAACTTCACCGAATAACTGTCAACCAGTTAACATTTATTACATTTCATTACTATTTCCTTTCGATATTTTTGAACGAAATTATTCCCTGTATTTTCTCTGATAAACTTCAATCGCTGTCCAACACAATGGCTTAGTTTGCGCAGTTCAAATATGCTTTTACTAATATCTTCTCCTGAATCTATTATTTTATGTTATATTCATATTTCCAATTTTAATTTGATAGAATTTAAGCTAACATATCTTTATTTTTACTTTATTTTTTACTTTTTATTTTTATTTTTTCGACTTTCGTTTATTATTCCGTGATTAATTCTTTTATAATGTTGAGTATTCTTTGGACAAATATTTCCGAATATGCATAGATTGTGACTAGGGGATCCAAAACCTAAAAGAATTTTTAAAAGTGGCATTTAGGGTTTTAGGAAACCAAAGCCGGATCTCGGTCTTCAATACCGGAAATTTGATATTTCAAAGATTTCAGAGGATTAAATTATTGAACTTTATTTCATATTTCAATTAAATATAACAAATTTAATTCATTTTTATAATAACACTTTAGCAAATAACACATTTCAATATAAAAATTATAAAAGTATATTATAAGTACTACAAATTCAACAGGGTTTTAAATCTTTATATCAATTGACTTATCGTCGAAACTTGTCCGAAATTTCATACAGGTATCACCTGAAGCCGAAAATATTCTCTGAACCTCAAAACTTGTAGGCCGGATTGTCAATAAAATATCATAAATTTGCTGGATATTTTTGCCCAGTGTTCCTTTTTCATCTAACAACGCCATTTTACTTTTCTAAAAATTAAAATTATCTTGGGCATTTTTTATTTTCTTACTGGAAATTACATAATTTACTTCTTTCGAAATAGCTTGATTAAACTGTTCTTTAATCATATTAAAGTTTCCTCAATCATTGTGTGGTTCCGTCATTTCATGTAGTTCACAATCATTATCATCTTCATCTCTATTTTCTTCACTGTCGTTTTCTTTTACATTGAATAATTCTAATTTGTTTCCTATATTACTGTTTTGGTGGGTTTTGGAAAATAAACATTTCTTGACCATCTATTGCATGATGTAAATATTACACATATTTATTGAAAGAAAATTTTTAGTTTTCACCTCTGATTGCTTTTCATTTTGCAATGACATAAAGAATTTTTTAGTGATTGACTATAATCAGATGTTATATTGATATTCACAAATTTTCGGCACAGCCTTGTATAAGTATATATATTGGCAATTTCGGTGAATCGCTCATAAATTCTTTACCGCATTTAATAATGATACACTTAGGGTTGTATCTGATTTTTGAAGTTTCTGTAATAAGAATTTAAAGGTCCTGTCATTATTGCCGCGCGATGCTTGAAGAACTGAGTTGATCAAATCTTTAGTCGATTTTTGATTACAGCTTCTTAGTAATTAGAATCGTTTAATCATAATAAGCGGACTATTCATCTAGTACTAAAAGTAATTCTTTTCCAAACTCTGCTTTGACATATTTTTGTAAAGCTTCCTCATTTTGTGTAGACTTACCAAAGATTGTAATTATTCTTCTCATTTTATTTATTAAATGACCCAGCCTTTTATAATTAAGTACTGTGTGTTTCTGATCTGCCTTCTTCGATTGTAGTTCAATAGCTTTCATTATCAACATCATATTCATCTTCAGATTCTCCCTCAGATATTTGGGTTCTAATAATTCTTCATAATCTTCATCAAAAGGTACAGCTACAGGATTATTTTTACAATACATTTGTAACAGCTGTTGATTTTTTTCTTTAAGATTGCACATTTTTACCATCACAGATGCGCCAGCCGTTGTTAAGAATATAATATTTTTGTCTAATGATAAATCAAATTCTAGAGGTTTTCCTTAAATGATCTCAACACATTTCGTTGCTGGCATAATTCAATAAATTTTTGTGATTTCCAAATTCCACGACTTTAGAAAAGAATGAATGATTTCTAAGTAAACTCTATTCATCACACAAAAAAATGAAACCCTTAATAATATTTTTTTGTTTCTTAGACTCCGACTTGTACATATTTCGTATATTTTTAACATAGTCAACTACCATGTTTCTAATTGTATTTCCTGATTTTGGAACCTCACCTAAATTTAAGGATTTTATACCATTGCGAAGGAATTCGGAAGTAATTTCACCAGCTCACATTTCTGTTAATACATTTTCTATCATATTGGAATTCGAATGCGATGAACTTACTGGAAGAGTTTTTTCAAAGTCAGAGTTGTAACTACTACTTTTATACTAAGTCTTTACAACGTATTTAATTTAATGAATGGTTTGTTTTAATGTGTATGCATAACACCACCTTCAGTTTTTAAAATCTTATTACATTTAATACATTTCGCATAGCCTCCATTTATTTCTTTTAAAATAAGTATCAAATGGAAGAGGTGTTTTCATTTTAAGGTTCTTGAGGAATTTGAGGTCTTCGATGACTGAGTGTAAAATACAATTGAAAATAATTAATAATATATTTAATATTAAAAAATGATGGCCTATTTTTAATGAAAACACGAGAAAGCCAATTGTCCTTATCATCAGTCTGTCATTATAATCTTTGTCAAATGCTATATTCAAAAATACAATAATGATGTAATAGTAATGATTTAATTAAATAATATCAATAATGAATTTAGATTTGTTCACCAATGCTTCTCATAAAATTTTTTCCCACTTATTTTTAAACATTTTATAGAAAATTTTAAAATCTTTTAAATCAAGTGCTGTTGAGTATCTTAAGAAAAATAAATTACAAACACTACTCAGATAGTTTTGAGAAACTAAAGAATACGGGGATCTTCCCGTACTTTGCATAAATACAACTCCTTAATTAGCATACTTCCTTTATCTTCATCAGACCTCAACAAGGATGATTTAGCGCCTAGGGTATACCCCGAATCAGAAGAATACCAGCACTCTCGAAACGTGAATAAATATTTGTTTTATTGATTTTATGAAATAATATTTAAAAGTAAAAGTGTTCTATTTTTCAAATTTTTCAAGTTTTTTGTTCTATATTTTATTTTTTTAATGAGTCTTAAAAGTGCTCCATATTTTAAATGATTTCAAATATTGTTCTATTCTTTAAATGATTACAAAAAGTTTTCTATATTTTTAAAAATCGCAATTTAATGTACTATTTTTCAAATTACTCCAATTACAAAATATTAGCGATTTTGCAGCTTTAAAGAAACATTTTAAAAATGCAGTGTAAATTCGATAAAGGAAATGAATTTGTAGTTTTGAATGAAGTTGGTTATTTTGACAAATTGCCAAATATGAATATAAAATTATTGAATATCAAAGTGTACACCATTTCCAAATTGAATGTACTATAATCAAATAATTTGTACATAATATTCAAGTAATGCGTTTTGTGATTATATAACAATACACCAAACGACAACTAACTTAAAATTGTGGCCCCATTTTTTATTTTTGTGGATAGAAACGGTATATTTTCTATTTGTCCCTTGTCACTAAAAAGTATGTGAACATAGATTTGGCAGTAGCGAATTGAATATGAAAATGGTGTATTTGTTTTATGTTTTTGTATTAGTCACAATTCAATGGTTTCAGATACTTATTGTTTGTCAATAGATTTTCTGAACTCTTCTTACCACGCTCCTAGATGAAATCTCCTATAAACGTCTTATTCAACAAAAAACAGTTATAGAAATATTATTTTTAATTGATTCATTAATTAATTTTTTCACAAAATTTACGTAACTGTATTTGAGAATTTTGTTTTACTTTTCAAGTATATATTTCAATTTCAATGAAGCAAATAAATAATTTGGAATTTCAATTTTTCTGGAAATCGACTGAAGTCATGTCTCTGTTTATTAGATGTCCCTCGAGTCAACGGCCATAAAATTTGCGCTTTATTCTCAAGCTTCATTGGCTGTTTTAATTTCTCTTTAATTTTCTGAAATTGTCGATTGAGCTCACAAGGATAATTAAACGATAATGATAACATTTTGATTAGAAGGTTTCTATGATAAATTTTATTTGGCATAGAATTTTTCTTTTATTTAACTGTGTTTGTTTAAGTATGTTGTTTGGAGTAGTTGAGTAAAATTTCGAATTCTTAAGTGTGGTACTGTGCGAGAATTTATTTCTTGATTCGATGGATGCCGCTCACTTAATAGGTTATGAACCTTTGAGCAAAACAAACCACTTTCAAAACATTTGGGATCCCTGCAATATGGCTTTGGGTTTTCCCACGAATCATTGAAAATAAATCTCAATTCGAATATTTTGTCTTTTTGATTTCTTTCTTTAATTTGTAGATATTTCTTGGAGAGAAAGTCATCATTTATCTCTTTTGAATAACTTAACTAAAAATATTAATCACAATAAACCTTTATTTTTCGATAATTTCAAAACTAAAAAACAAATTATAATTAAATTTTACAAAATTAGTTCCTAACCTAAAATTTATGAACGGTCGTGGAAAGTTTCTCTTTACATTTCAGTTCTGATTTTATTTATTGTTTTATTGTATGGCATTTATAATTACGAGCGCTATTGTATTGTTTACTATGCTTCTTTTTTTCTATTTGAATATTTTTTACTTAAATGCTTTAACTTGATAGCACCCGTCACGGTGGTGCTAATTGTGACAGGCAATTTCTGTACAGAAAATATAACAAATAACGCAAGCTTAAAATTATTTTTTTAAAATTATTACAACAGTGATAATTTTCTTGTAAATAATTTAATATGAACTATTGAAAGCTGCACCTCAAGTTGAATATAGTATATTATTAAAATTTTACGATAAAGAAAAATTTTAAAAAATCGATGTAAAAGATAAAAGTGAAACTTTCATTTTTATAGATAAAGTTAATTTTTTACAATTCACTATTGTATATCACTGTTATCTTTTAGTTGTAAATTTTCTGTTTTGAATTGATATTGAAACTAAATTGAAATTAATTACTGTTAACTTACTGAATTTAATTTATTATTATTATAATTATTATTATTGCAATGACATAAAGAATTTTTTTTATTTTTTGACTATGAATCAAATGTTTTATTGATATTCACGAATTTTCGGCACAGCTTATTTTTATATCACTTGAAAAAGGCTGTTCTGAAAATTGGTAAAAATGAAAAGTAATCAGAGGTGAAAACTAAAAAAAGTTCTTTCAATATTATTATTATTATTTATAATTAAATAAGTTTGGAAACCATTTTATAAAAAACGCCAATAAAACACTCTTCGTAAGAAATATTTCGGTAGTTTAACAGTCATCGTCTGCAGGCACAAAAAAACCAACTAAAAATATTATGAATTAATTTATATAATTTAAACAAATTATTTTTTTATATTAATAAAATATTCTAATTAATTTTTTAAAATTTTTTTTAATATAAATCTTATTATTGTTTATCAATATTATAATAAAATTTTTATAAATTAAATTAAATTATTTTAATAATATTAAAATTAAAAAATTTTTAAAACAATAATGAAACATGAATTTATTACAATTCAACATACTCAAACTATTTAAAACTATTCAAAACATTTGTAGTCATAGCAATTTGACATTCTTTGGATCCAATGAGCTTATCAATAATGCGTCATATATAACACGTTCCCAATAACAATTTAAACATTTCAACAAAATTTTAAAATCAGACATTCCTATATTACTTTAACAGACTCTATTGTGCTCACTAATATTGGTCAAACCCTTCAATTGACAATGCTCTAGAATTCAAGTACAGAGATGACAGGAAGTCTATCCAATGTATGTGGCATTACACCCATTACATGTAAATTGATAAACAAGATCAAAACACAATCGAACCTGAGTTTTTGATTTATTAATAAACATATTTCGTACCTTAAAAGAATTAGAAACGATCTTATAATCTAAATCTCCCATCCGCTTACTTAACTTCCTCTTATAATTTGTAAAACCTTCAGAGTACGGCAATACTAACACAAATTTAGGCTCATTAGTTTGATATACATTTTTACTATTATTTAGATCAATACTCAATTTATTATTATTATTATTATTATTATTATTATTATTATTATTATTATTATTATAAGGACTTTTTTAGTTTTTCACCTCTGATTTCTATATAAGTGACATAATATTTTTTACAAAATTTGACTATGAATTTATTTAAGGTTTTCACGAAATCTTTCTCGAAAATCTTCACGAAAATTTGTTTAAATTTTGTCATTTATTAAAAACATTCATGGGAAAGGAAGATGAAACAAAGAAAGAGCAAAAAGAAAAAGAGTTTGTGAATTTTGTATTATGAATGATTAGATTCTTGTTAAGATCGAAATATTTCATATTTTATGAATAAATTTGCGCAAGTTACTTACACAGTTATTTATTAAATTTATGTTTATACAATAATAATAATAATAATAACAATAATAATAATAATAATAATAATAATAATAATAATAATAATAATAATATGTAATACTTAAGATCGATATAGAAACAAGCCAATACAGTAAAATTCCAGAATACAACCTCCATACTTCCTTTTTGAAAACATTTGATGACAGATACAGCTTAGAAGACATTGGCAAACGACTTTATACTGGTATAGAACAAAACGCAACAGATTGGAAAGTAGCGACTATCAGTGTAAATTACTGGAGAGTTACTGGGGATGCTCAACAAGCTTTTAATTGTCTTGAGGTTAGCTCAATTGGTGAATAATACATATCAATTTGCGTTTAGTTGGCCATGGAAAATAGCCCCGAATTCCATGAAAAAGTTATTCTTGTAAATGCAGCCAACATTCTTTATCGAATCAACAAATTAGAAGCAGCTCTAGAAATAACGCACAAATCCTTACAATATCCTGACAGTCAAAATTGGATCGTGATTCCTTTTCTTGTTGCAAACATATTTGCCACGATGGAGCAATGGAATAAAGCCACTCTATTTTATGAAGCATGTCTTTCTTTAAAAGTTGATCAATGTTTTTAAATGATATTTTATAAGAATTAATTATTCTAGGCGGATTTTGAGGAGGCAATTTACAGAATCAAGTCCATCCAATGTCAGCAAATGGTTATGCAGAATTTAGAGCAACACTAATGCCAAGATCATGTTATGCAGTTTATTGTAATTTTATGTCAAGAAATATATCAAATTTCAATCAATAATTACTAAATTTATTCTTAATTAAATTTTTATTTGTTTTAATATTGTAAATATTAATTTAAATATTTTATAAATTACCAAAATAAAATGGTTTTTCTTTGGTACCTAATTATTTGAAATTTATTGGAGTTGTTGAAGGAACAGATTAATATGCTTCGGACTTGTTATACTGCGGTGCCCGAGAGAAATGATTTTTTAAAATGCAAACTTTATTAATCTGTCTCCACAAGAATTCCAAAAATCTCAATATTTAAAAAAGAGGATTATTTTAAGTCAAGGATTATGTGTTGAGCAAGTAAACAACAAACACTTCATTCGACAAACATATTTTAAATTACATGTTTATATATAAATTGTTAATATATTATTTAGAATTATTATTTAGATATAATAATTATTAAATGCTAAATTAATGAATATGCAATTTTTAAATTAATTAATTACATGCATAATTTGATGTGATTCTTACACTACTCTCACTTTAAAAAGTTCGAACCATTCTACATTTCTTGTTAGTATTTGACCATTTGACATTCATATTCCGTGTGTTTTACTGGTCTTTTATCTGGGCCTTCATCATGATCGTCTTCCTTATTATTCAAATCTTTTAAAATTATCCCTATCTTCGGTTTTAAAATTTCTATATGTATTATCTTTTAAATCAAAATTTGATCTTTTCCAACTTGATTTCGTGATATATTTTACAAAAAAAAACATTTTTAGAAGGGGATTTATTAATTGATTTTCGAACTGTTGCGTTCACAATAAATTCGACTTCTCGAAGTAATTCAACACAATTTCTATGAAATTTATCATTAAGTAAAATAATAATGGAATTCCTTGTCTTTCTATTTTTTCTTTAGCTGATGGGTGATAAGTGCTTAGAAACTCCAATTTGTAGTTTATAAAATTCTTTCAAAATATTTATTTCAAAACTTTTAATCCGATTAGTATATATGATTCGCGGTAATCCAGTGTTTAATATCCAGTGAATTTTTGTGATTATCACAGTAGTTTCATCATCTTGTGCACTCACTGCATTGAATGATACTAAAGAGTGTTAAAAAAAGTTTATTTGATTTTTTCTGATGTTTTGCTTGAAACATTAACCCTGAGATATGGAAAAATCGTTAAAAGACTAACCCATAGGTACATGAGGTAGAGTAGTACTGGAAACAGTTCTCACCTGCTTGGATGGTATTCGGCTATTGTGCACATTACCAACGTGAGTTATCTTGCGGGTTCACAATGGTGTGGCAAAGTTATGAGGTGTGCCAGTGAGAGAGACGCCCTAGAGATTTGGCAAGGGGGAACGGATGGTTTTGGATTTCATAGTGACGCAAAAGTAAGTCGTAAACTCACCCGTACACCAACACAGTTAAGAAAAAAGAAAAGGAAATTAGATGTGTTGTTTCTGCAGGACCTTCGCCATCCTCAAAGTATCAATCTCGTCCCCGTGTGCCAATAATTGAAAAAATGAACAGAGCACTTAGCATTTGGATTGACGATAGCCGTCAAAAAAGGATTCCATTGGATAGGCAAAAAGCTCTTAAAATCTATAACTATCTTACACAAAATCGAGAATCTTCTGTGAACTAAGATTTTCTAGCCAGTAAAGGCTGGCTTGAGAAATTCAAAAAGTGGTTTTCACTTCACAATATAAAAATCCAAGGTGAAATTGCATTGGCAGATCATGAAGCTGCGATATCATATCCACAAAAATTGTAAAAAATAATTTAAAACCAAGGATACACATCGAAACAAGTTTTCAATACCGATGAAACTATGCTTTGGTACAAAAAATGCCCAATAGGACATTTATATCAAGAAATGAAAAAACTGCACCCTCGAAGATCGTGTAACGTTACTTTTATCCAGTAATGCCTTGGGGGATTATATAACAAAACCCATGGTAATTTATAGATCTTTGAATCCTGTGAACTTATAGGCATAAATAAAAACGCTTTACTAGTATATTGGAAAGCAAATTCAAAAGCTTGGGTAACTGCAGATTTATTTAGAAATTGGTTTTTAAATTGTTTTGTTCCAAAGGTAAAGACTTATATAAAATAGACCTTTATGCCAAAAGAAGTAAAAAATTCAAAATGGAATTGCAAAATTGCTTATCGCCATGTCAAGAAATTTACAACAATCTTGCAAGAACAAGGAAAAAATGCAAGATTACGGATATTTTAAAGACATCAGAAGATCAGCAAAATATTAACGAAGAAAAAAATTCAGAAAGTTAGATGATATTATTCAATCGAACAGACGTTCCAATAATTGAATTGCGCGATGATGACGAAGAAAATTCCTATATTAATGCCGATTTTTTTTGTGTTTTTTATGTATTTAGGTGAATTTATTTTGTTTTTTTATGTATTTAAGTGAATTTTTATTTGTTTTGTTATTCTTAATAAAAATAAAGTTTTTTTATGGCATTAAAATATTTTTTTGGAACTTTGCCCCTCATTTTGTACCAGCTTCTTCACATAACACGTCATATTATAGGAACATATCTACCGTGTTATAGGAGGTATACTTGTATACATTTTGAAAACAGTTTAGTGTTTCAGCCAAATATTCTACATGGCAATGTTTCAATATTTATTCAGTACCTAGTCATTGTTGTTCAGTAATTAGTCATTGTTATATGGTATTTAGTTATTAGTGTACAGTACCTGGTGATTGGAATACATTACATAGTCATTACCGCTAACGGTAAGCTAATTATTTAAACAAATTTAATTAATAAATTAAATTAATGTTTTGAAAATTCGTGGTTGGTTCATTAAGTGCTAAGCTTGACATAGAAAGTCTAAAATTAATGAATTTTCGACTATATCTAGCTATCTAAGAATAGGAAAATATAAAGATCATAAATTCATGTATTAATTAGTTCATAATTATTTTCAGCAATTCTTTGAAATAAAGCATGGAGACTGTTGAATACAGAAATAAAGTTTTTAGTTTTCAAGAAAACCAGCAAGGAAATGTTCAAGGAATTTAAGGATACATATGGCAAGGATGCCTCCTAATGTAGCACTGTTAAATGTTAGGTGCGAGAATTCCAAGGAGGATGAAATTAAGTTTTGTTCAACAAGAAATTAGAAATGTTGTTTATACAAGTATCGAAATAAATGTTTTAAATTGTTGGTGTACTGAGAAAACTTTACTACTAATGACTAATATCTTTCGCTAACTCACATGCCTCTTCTACTCTATGGTTAATTCCCCTCGCACACCACACAATTTACGGATTACCATCATACACCCATGGTGAAGCCATGTTAGTAATGTGTATGATAGCCGAATGCCATTTGAGCAGGTGAGCACTGTTACCAATACTACTCCTCGAATAAGCTTCGTTTCAGGTTCAAAGCGGCCGCTAGAAGGTCTTACGCACTATGTTATGATCCCTCGCTTCCTATATATACCTGGTTCCTTGAGTCTAAGTGCTGAACATGATTGAGAGGGTATCGACCATCAATGACACAAATTTACTTATGAATTTTACCCGCTGACTATAAAGCTGTAACAGAATTTAATCACTATTTTTACTTTACCGGTCGTTAATACGATGAGATAAGTTACATATTGATTTACTCTATCCTATTACTAAGATCTACATAACCATTATTATATAATTACACTAAATTCGAAGCTAATTCAATTTAATTCACAAAAATAATTAGTGCATAATTACAAATTCGGTTTAATAATATTTAATTTAGGAGTTAAACCAATAAGATAAAATAATACGTGATTAAATATTTTCAATGAATTAATACTTAATTTGCGAAATAAGCTAACATACAATATATATATTTATGGCAGAGGTACAAAGAATCTTAA
This sequence comes from Schmidtea mediterranea, assembly GCA_022537955.1. NCBI lineage: Eukaryota > Metazoa > Platyhelminthes > Tricladida > Dugesiidae > Schmidtea > Schmidtea mediterranea. The sequence continues at coordinate 178,404,998 of CM039680.1, forward strand.
CAGCAATGACAAAAGAAGAATCGTAAGTTTTTGATCAAAATGTAAGCCAGCCTAGATAAAAGTTAAGGCATTCGTGATTGAATCATTCGTCCCAATCGATATCCACTGGTAGACAACGACGCTTGGGGCACCTCAAGAGCGGATTCAGAGTAGATAGCCTCGGCTCTTCTCGTGGCGTGATTGTCGACTCCACCACGGAAACAATAAGTGGTGAGGAGTGTCCACTTGTGGGCTCTGCTTCTATTGATGGAGGATTGAGCATCGTGGAGATGCTAATTCGGGTGGGGGACTCGATTCCCGTCGTGTTGATAGTGACTTGGGCCGAGGAGGGGTGCAAAACGAAAGGTTGCACCGGCGCATATATTACTTCCAGGTCTGATGCGCGCCGGTTCTCCTCCTCATCGAACACATCCTGTAACTCCGTCATTTCTGCAGATCCATCAATTCGCAAATTCGCTTGTAACAAGGCGTTCTCGGCCCTGCGTTTCTTTCTCCGGCGACGGTTTCTATTCAGCTACTGCCGCCCATTTCCCGAAACGTTCTCGGAGTTGCTGGTTGAGGGATGTTGACCAGTCATTTGCGTTTCCGTCTGAAGAGGTAAATGGTGGGCTGGAATTATATCTAATTCCTGAGCCAATTTCCTACTCGGTAGACGAGTCAGGAGTTCGTTTTCTGTGAACATTCGCCGGAGCGCAGCGCTCTGTTTGGATATGGTGATCCGCTGGCTCCGGTTTTCTATAATTAAATCGTCTCGGTCTCGAGAGAGACGTAATATTTTTTGATAGAGCCCTTTGGTAGTTTCTGGCGAGCATCAAGTGCCCTTGATCTTCTGGTACTTATCCTGTAAGATAGAGTTTTCCCGCTCTAATTTCTCGAGTTTCTGCGACATTGCCACGGCGACAGAGAGATTCGGGGAATCCGCGGTAAACTGGATAGTGTAGACATCGAGAGCACAGATAGATGGGAGTTTGATTGCTATAGGCTATGCGGATGGATCCTGCGATTATTTCGAGAGTTTCGATTTGGCTTTGGATGTCGGGAAGATTTCCAGAGTACTTGAGAGAAATTAGAAAATGAACGTGGTTTTTATGAATGCAACTGGGAAAAGAAATGTCCTATAATAGGTTTAAGTTGTTTAATATTTAGTTTTAATATAATTTTTAAGAAAATATTTACGTGTGCACTTCATAAAATTCAGTTACATTTGCATACTATTGACAAAATATTCTATTACAGTAGTCAGGCTTTCATAATATTAGATTATTTTTACTCGCATTTCGGTAATAATTTAATGTTTAATTTATCGCTGTTTTAACCCACTCGTAAATTATGGTGAGGTACTTTTTAAAATAAAAAGAAAATTTATTTTCCTTGAGCATGTGAAAGAGAAATTCTGCTGATATAAATCAATAACTTTAGATAGAACCAGTACCTAAATTCAGACGTCATTTCAGCGTTGACGTTAAGTCACTATTGTAAGCCTACTATATTCATCAAGTGGTGTTTATCGGTTTACTGCTATTTTGGAATTTATTTTGTCATCAGAAATCTCATAGACATTTGGATCATAAGTTAAAAATAAAAATTTAAAATTAATACTTTTACGTGTTTTTTAATTCTATATTGGGTGAGCAGTTTCTTTGTATGCTAGCGTGATTCTTTATTTATCTCCTTATTGGTACCTACCTAAGATGGTATAGAGTCTTACTGAGAAGTATTGTTAGGGGAGTTCTTTGCCGATTTCCTTAGTGTTAAATATTTCTATTTAGGGTGATCATTTGGTAATTAATTAGCAATTGTCAGGAGTTTTAATTTCTCTATATTGTACTCGTTAGCTGATACTTTCAAATGTTCAATAGTCTTACACGTCATTTAATTCCAATAATCATAATATCCGTATCCTAACCCTAGCTACCCAGTCGTATTTCACTTGAGAGGTTTTCATAAAAATTCGCTTAATGATCGACCAGCGATCACTCTTAATTTCCGTTAACTAATGGCGCTTTTCCCATGATTTTAGTTTTCTGCTTGTCTCGACCGACGTTTCCATCAGCTGTTACGAGTGGTAAAACGGTGCCCTGCAGGTAAAGTTCAGAGTCTTACGACCAGGCCTCGCCGTGAACAACCGAGTTTTCAAGATTGCACGGCCAGCAACCACAACTAACGAAAGCTAACTCGTTAGCCGGATCTCCGACGTGCCCTCTCGATATCTATTACAATACCTAAATATAAATATTTATCGGGACCTCTGTATATAACATAAAGATAAAATGTTTATATAAGGCAAAATTATCATTACGAACATCTAAATTTTATTTGAATTTTCATAAAATTACGATAAGCATAAAAATAAAAGAAAATCAATAATCCTTACTTAGATCAAAAATTAAAATTTCAAGTTGCAAAGAAAAGGTGTTAGTTGAAAATAAAGTGTTAAGTGTTGTTAAAGTTAAAGTTAAAGTTAAAGTTAAAAATAGTGAATTTGGTCACTGTTTATATAGTATTCTCATGCATGTGTGCGACCAATAGGCGATTTTTCGCCATTTTAAGGGCTTTTTATTATTTTTGTTAATTTAAAATTATTTTTATAATTTTTTATATATTTTTTCTTTATTTTTTGACATATTAATTTTATGTTATTGAATCTATTTTTTATTGTTATTTTTATACGACATTCTTTTTAGCCCTTAACATTTTGTTTCTTGGTCAACGCTTCTGCCTGTGTTTTTTCTAAACCTTATTTTGCAAGTTTTTGGCAGTTTATTTTATTTCATATGTGTTTCTTTTTGCCTCTGCATGCGTTTGTTGGGTTGTCGGTGAATTTGAATAGAAATTATTATCGATCTGACTCCAAGCGTGCTTTAAACAACAGTAACGAACTCCAAACGATATAACTTGTTTGATTAATACACTTTATCTCCACTTTAAAATGACACAACGAATTATCAATCGATCACACTTAGTGCTTATTGCGACCCTTCGGGAAGAATAGCACTTTCCGGATCAATTAGCTTTACAATCAACTGACTACTGCGGTGGGTCTCAGAGATCGGTAACTCTGATTTAGTTGCTTCGCTTTGCTTTGACCTTGCTTGATTTCTGTTTCAAATTTCTCTTTAATTCCTTTTGATTTTCTTTGTCTTCTGTAATTCTTTGTCTCCTGCTAATTTCTTGTCTCCCACAATTTTGTCTTATTTTTTTGTGTTCTTGATTTCAATTGCGCTTCCTTTTTATACTCCATCATTCAATAACACTTACTGCTGTCGAATAGAATCTCTTACCGCTAATTCATTTTGGGCCACCATGATCGATGACAGCTGTCCAGATAAATCGTTTTTTTGGAGATGCCCTTTCCCAGATTTTATCTTGAAAGGGCTTTTGAGATTATGTGCGAATTTTGTTTTTGTTTTCCAAAATTTGCACTTGTTAATTATAAATGACCTTCTTTGATTTAATTGTCTGTTTTTATTGATTTTCTCTTATTCCTTTCTCGTTGTTCAACATTTCTTTTTCATTCTCTTTTTATGAGGCTCCAGAACCACATCTTACTCACTTCTCATTGTTTCCCCCAATCATTTTACATGTTTATTAATTGTTTTATTTCATTATTTAGGTATCCTCAACACGTTGATCGATTTTATTACTATATGTTTTAATTGATTTTGTTATATTTTAATTTGTTTATTTGGTGTTTTTATTTTATTTTTGACCATTTTCCTTATTTTTATTTTATTTTTTGTTTTAATTCACAATACAATTTTTGTTATAACTTTGGCTATAAGCCCAACAAAATGAATAAAATCAACTATAATGGACTATAAGGAACTATCCAAAAATAGACAGATAAAAAGATAGTATTATTACCTTGTCATATTTTTGAAATTTAAAATTATTATACAATATTTAAATTTACAAATATATTTTTCTACAACACTCAATATTTTCAATCAAACATTGGAAAGACAGATTTTTTCCTCTACAAGATAGTATTAAAATATTCCAAAGATGATAATTATTACAGTGTCCAACTCAATGTTAAAATATTTACGACAAAAAACGTATGTAGGTAGAACGACACAACTTATTATAATTATAATACAACTAGCTTGCAGTGAATTAAATTCGGTCTATATATGGTTACAATCAAAACCTGATAGACCCTTCAATTTTCGTCAAAACGCATTTGAAAAAACGTGCAAGTAGTACAATGTGTGTATTCCAGAACAAAGTAATGTTATGTAACACATACATATGGCATAATTATTTTCCTGAACTCCCTGACTTTTTTTAAAAAAATTAAATTTTTAAATCGTCGATTACATTGCTATTATGTAATTATCGCGTGATATTATTTCATATAGATGTTTCTTTTGTTTTACTATATAATTATGTAATACCAATTTTTTGTTTAAAAAGATGATTGCGTAATTTCACACAAATTATTAAAGTTTACTATATCTCATTAATATAAATATTTATGATTATATCGACAATGTTGTAAATTAGTAGTTGACTCAATCGAATTTGTAAATCTATGATTTTATATTGTAAATTATCTATTGCAAGTTTACACCCAATAATTATATATTTTAATTACTTAAAGGTATAATACAATAAATTAATAAAATATTATAATAAAGTATATCAAAATAATAAGAAAATATTTTAGTTAATAATAACAACGTAAGACATCACTAAGTACTTTGTTCAAAGTAATAAAAATATTGTAACAATTTAATAAAATATTACAATGAATTTCATCAAATTACAAATTTTTTTAAAGTATTTTGTTAAAGACAATAAAGTTTTATTTAAATTGTTACAACGTGGTGGGTTACTGGGTATTGTTGTTTGTTTGAATCTTTCTATAGTTGCCCCGGTAACGCCATATAAATATTTCTAGCTACCACTCGGCACCCGTTGCTAGGCAACATTGGAAATGTGTTCGAGTGGGTGGATTGTCCGCAAAAAGTGAGCGTTATTACTAATGCTGTAATTGCTCGGACAACCCCCTGGGTCCAACGAGCTGTCGTTAGAAGACATATGCTCGCTTTGAGAGTCCCTTATATATAATAGGTTTTAAGGTCAAAGTTCATTATAGTGGAAACGGAATCCAATGATGTCGTTCTTAAAAGTAAGACCACGGCTACCCGTCGAAGTGTGAGTACTCGTGCATTGACTGCGGGGGTTTTCAATACTTATCAAGCTTTAGAAATATCGCTTCGAATAACCAAAAAAAAATATAATTTATAATTAAATATATACAATGTACAAATTAAAGCACGTTTAAGTTAATTGGGTCTTATTCGTTAACCGAGCGGCTCTACGTCTAGCCCGCTTCTTTCGCCCAGGCCTATAGCTATTGGTTATTGCTGTAGTTGAGGTTACGGCCGTTGTCAGATTGGTCACTGATTCACGATAGGCCAACTGAGATGGTGCGAAGACGAGGGGGTAGGTTACGGCCGCCCCTTCCTGACAGGCGGACAGGGCAACCTCCAACCCTCGTATCTGTGTTCGGAGACTTTGATTTATCTGCTTTTCGTCTGCCCATCCTTTTTGGGCCGCTGTAAGCCTTTGATGTACTGATTTGACCCTGGTCGGGTCCACCCAGGTGGCTTTTATTTGATGGATCTCCCGTGTCAATTGGATGATTTGGTCGTACAGGGTTTTGTTGGTTTGCTGGGCACGGGCAAGTTCCTTCCACAATATTTGAGTGGGTTCCATTGCTATAATTAAGGATATTAAATTATTGGTTATTGACTCGGAATTATTTAGTATGAATGTCATTAAACATAAGTAAAATTCTCCTATCAAAACAATCAAACAAACAAAATGGCCATCTAAAGTGACAAGTTATTTATTTAGGAAAAATTTAACCACATTAATGATGTTAGGTCAGACTAGGGTGTCCCGACTATGGAACGATGGATTCAGGAGTCTGTGAACCCTCTCTCCACCCATTCTTCCGGAGATCAGTTGGTGAATATCATCATGGGTCGTTTCGTGTTGCGAACCCGAGTAACTTTGGGCCTGCTGTGGTCCTCCTGGTGGTCGTTGGTCATTCAGCCAGTATAGTTAAGCGGAGTCTTGCATTGAGGTGGGTGGCGGTAGATGTTGGCGATCCGGCCGGCTGAAATGTCCTCCTCGATGTTGGCTAAGTATTGGCGGGCCTTGATCACCTGCACGTCTACCTGTCGCTGGTGGCTTTCGAGACGACCGAGGAGGTGGCGGGCATGTTCGCGGATCTCCCAAGCCGGGCTCCACTCCTCCCATTTTTGGTCAGGCAGCCATGAGTTATTGCTACTTTCCCCCGATTGCCAGCTGAGCTGTCGGGATTCAGGTTGAGAAAGCTCGGGGCATTTTTCTTGGCCGAATCGTCTCCACGCTCGCCTCCATCGATCGGCAACGTGGGTAGGGATATAGATCATCGGCCCTGATTTTCCTGAATAAGGGATATTCATCATTATCTTTAGAAGCTTATTTCAAAATTTATAAAAATAGCATCGATAACATATAATTTATGCAATACATCAACTTACTTGCTGGTTGAAAATATCATGGTAAAATGTATCGTTTTATTATATGGTACACAATTGAATTCTAAAAACGAAGCATGCCAAACGACTTCCTAATGGCGTTTCAATAATTTTTAATGTATATGTATATATCTATATCCGTGTATAAAAATTAAATATCAATTTTATTAAAACTATTTGGGAAAACTATAAATTAAATATCAATTTTATTAAAACCATTTGGGAAAACTATAAATTAAATATCAATTTTATTAAAACTATTTGGGAAAACTATATTTTAATAATAATGATTAAAATTATTTAATAAATTTTCGTTAAAATTATTCATTAAATTTTCGATAAATTACTTTTACCACAGTTATTCTCAATTAATATCAACGTAAAAATTTATTAGGTAGAATAACGAAAATAAAAAAAAACCAAAATGAAAATATACTGGTGTACATGCGAACTCCCCCCTAACAAAAATTACTAAATTCGGTAAATATATTTTAATATTTACCGAATGAATATTTAAAAGACAAAAATTCTTAAGCCTACTGTACATCCGAAATTTTCATTATCGTTTTTTGTCAAAGTTAAACAAGACTATATCCAATAACTTCATAAGAAAAACTTACTGGAATTGCGAATTTCTAAATCCATATCTCTGACCTCATCGGGTGACTTATCTGTCGGCTTCTCGTCGTGGTCAGTTGGCTGGTAAGGTATTTCTAATTATTCGGAAAATTTGTTTTGATTATCGATCTGTCTATTTTCTTATATAGTTTGGGGAAGGAAAAATAGGTGTTTGTAGTTACCGCATTGCCAGAGAGGACCAACTGATTACTACGGGTGTGTGGTATGTGACATATTTTCCATTGATTTTATTTATTATTGTCCTAACTGTAACAATGTGTGCAGAATGAAAGGCGATATTCACAATCGGATTTAGTCATGCCATTCAAGTTGGTTATACCTATTCTGGCCTTTAACAGATTTATGTTGGTTATTTTCGCATTGACCAATCGCAATAAATCTATGGTAAGTGTTTATGTAATTTTCGCTATTGGTTTATCGATTTTATTTAGGTTCTAGAGTATTATCTTGATAGTTATTTCATACCGATTCAGGCGCACTCATAGTTCAGTGGATTTTCGGCTGATTAGATTCTATTAATTTCTGGTAGGGTTTGGAACTTAATTTCTATAAATTTTGTAGTTCTTGTTATTCCAGAAATGTATTTCTCAATATTACGTCATCGATAATGGGTGGCTATACTGATTTACGTGGAATCCGCTATGCATTTTTATCTGTTTGTAATGTTTATTTTATTAATTTGTTAGGTTAATGGTTCGTGACGTATTCCTTATTGGAGTGGGAGCGAAAACATTAACGTCGATATACCGAGACCTTAATATTAAATCTATTATGATGGTAGGGATCCTAATTTCGTTTATGCCAGTTATTTCTCCAATTTGTCCAGCTATCGTTGGTTGGAAATGCTATTTGGGAATAGTTAAGCAATTTCGTCACAAGTATGGGTACTATGGTCTTATATTAAATTATTGATTTAGACTCATTTTTTAGGTATCATTTTCTGTTATATTATGCGAACATGAGGATTCTTTTCATCGGGATTTTTGCTTGATTCAGTTTACCCTCTCGGCTGACATTAATTCTCGTTTATTATGGATAATCTGGATTATTTACGGCGGGTCTTCCAGCTAGGAATTCAATTTTATTTTAGCAGTTAATAAATCGGTTTGGGTGTTGTTTGTTATTAGATTAAAATGAATGACCAATACGTATACGGATTCGAGTTTGTCTATCTCTACGAGGGGATCTTTGCAATTGGAATATTTATCTGGAATTTCTCATCAAAGATGTTGTGAATCTTCCGTCCCTTGTTGAGTTCCCTATTCTTATTCAAGGAATAAAAATCTATCTCGAAGAAGTTCAGCGGGGAGCTTAATGTCGTTCATTCTTTATTTATGATTGAGTGTTGGTACTGCGTCGGCAGAATATAACCTTCACATTTCTTATTCATTATTATTACGAGATCTTGTGGAGTTTATCAGCATTTAAATGTCTATGGTATTCAAATCGTCAGATTTCCTATTCGGAATTTTATATATTTTAAGTTCTTACCTCATACTGGTTTTAACATTGCATCGAGAGTTTTTAGTTACTAAATTTTATTTTATTTAATCTCCTTTGATCGGTTTTGGATCAATAGCCGGGAGTTGTGATGACTTCTACGCCTACTAGACCTTTATTTTCTTTAACCAAAGAAGAATTCCCCTTTTTAAATTTACAATCACTATACTGTTGTATTCCTTCACTTCCGGCCGTAACTTACATTAACGAGCGCTTATAACAACCACATTAACCCTACGTTTACTCAAGAAACTTTTATTGACTCTCGATATAATGTTAGGGCTTCACAATAGGGTTTCGCCTACTTAGCAAATTTTAATGACTCTCATTTATAATAAGGGGTTTAAGTTTTTGAGCAAATATTATTTCCAAATTTATCGCTATTCTTTATTCAATTTTTAATTAACAATGCACCTTAAGTTCACAATAGTTACTTAGATCTATAATTTACTCAAAAATTATTAATTATCGTGGATTCATGATAACTATTCCATTTTATAACTAATTTACCTCCGTCTCTACAGCTTGAAAATTTATGGTCGTATTTAACCTACAATTGATTTAATTTTATAACAACGATTTCATTTTTATAATTCCCCGTTACCTTCCTCTAATTGACTTTAGGCGCATTGTGTTCATATTATATTTAATGAGTGCCCACTGGACTACTCGGTGTGGTGATTTTGAGCCGTGTGTAGAGTAATTTTTAGGTCGATTTTAAAGAAACTGAAAGACGAGGAAGTGGCCAAAAGACCGCTTCCTTATCTCTCCTTTCTTCTATACGGGATAATATTGACGTTCCGATCCCTGCGTTCCGCACGCCGGGTCTTCACGGGCACAGATCATCGGCGATATTCCACGCCGTTACACGAATCTGAATAACATTTCTGATTTAAATGACTTGTGATGTGTTTTGGCTGTGGGCCGGAAAAATTTCGACAATTAACGAATAATTAATGAAAACAAAAGGATTTTATGCATTATAAATATTTTATTAATATTAAAAATAATATAACAATTACTTGTCCATAACGAAAATCATACAAAATACCACTCTCCCCACGCTAACATCCAAGCAGAGCTCTATCGAGATTACGAGGATGCGACGTGGAAAGAGCTTCCAAATAAAAACTCTTACTCACTTAGTAAAATAGATTTTTAAGAAAACTTTTATCAGAAAAACGATTAAAATTGTGTCAAAATGAATCGGTATATATACCTATTTTTTGGCCCTAACCTTGCGTGTTCTTTTTGATTTAGTAAAACAAATTTCGACCTTGGTATTTTCTAGTGTATTCTAATCTTAATTTTTATTATTTTTTAATTTCATTTTCATGAAATTTTCATTTTTTGTTAAATTATCAAATTTTGGTCGAATTTGTTGTGGTTTTCGTGTTATGTTTATATTTATATCTTGCGGATCTTGTTGCTTTTTGTTATTATTTTAATTTATTTTTATGTTTATTATTTTATATGTAATTGTTTTTCTCTCATATTTTGATAGGGTTAATTGATGTTTTCATAGGTTTTGAATTTAAAGCTGAATGTTATATTTGATGTGTGTTACCGATTCATTTAAACATTCACAAGGCCGTTTGTGTTCTGGCCCAACAAACGGAATAAAAATATTGTCACAACTTGATAACATATAACAATGAATTTCATAAAATTACATAAAATCTTTTTGACTATATTTTGTTACAAATTAATAAAATAATACAATAACGTTTATGAAGTTGCATCAAAATAATAAAGGTTTTTTTAAAAATTGTTACAATGTAATAAAAAAATATTGTAACAGCTCAATAAAATATTGCACCAAAGTAATGAAACATTACAACATATTTTATCGAATTTCAACAAATTATAAAATACTTTAGTTAATTACAACAAATATAATAAATTTTTAAAGTAAATATTGCAACAACTTAATACAATACTTTAAATAAATTTATAAATTATTTCAACAAGATAATAATAATAATAATAATAATAATAATAATAATAATAATAATAATAATAATAATAATAATAATAATAATAATAATAATTTTAAATTTAAATGTTCATGTATGACATATTCTACAGAAAAAACTATCTCAGAAATAGTTCTGATAATGTGGTACAGTTATTAATTTGTTGCAACAGATGATATTAACAAATTATTTTAGTGAGAAAAATGGTGGTACAACAAATACATAACCTGATTAGAATACTTTATGTGGTTAGTGAAGTTCAGATCGATGAATGAATAAGGTTTTGTTAATCATGTACGAGTCATTGCTTATATGTCAAAGTTGTTTAAATACATAATAAATATGATTATCAAGTAAATAAATCAAGAACCAATTACCATTAAATTGCTAAATGGTCTAGTGTCCAATGATGGAATCATATACTTTTTAAACATTTTAGTATCTGATGCAGAGATCCAATCACATTTCATTTATTTCTCGGATATTTTGAATATAAACACTACAATTCACAAGAAACATGCTATTATAGATGTACTGTACTCATTATTTGATGAAAACATGAAGCAGTCACGTATCATTATGGGAATTATTGAAACATATTTTAAAGAATTCGGGATCAGATTATTAAAATTACTTTCAATGGTCGATGCAAGTATGTATTATTTGTTAATAATATTAATAATTATTATATTTCAGATCGCTTTAAAACTTTTCAACTAAAGTTACAATATGACTACATAATACATGCATGATTCTCATTGGCTGATGATATGTATTAAAAAGTGTATATAAAGGACGACTTTTTCATTTAATTTGTAGTTTAAATGTCAAATTTATCCTGAAATGGTATATTTGAATTATTTTATTTCTATATCTAATATTTATTCTTAGAAAAACAAATGCAGATTCTTTTTGTAAAAAATGGAAGACTCTATCCGGCTCTGTTAAAAGATCTTATTTATTGGGCATCACAAATAATTAGATTCAGAATATAGATGGCAACTGGAATAGATCCCAAAGTTATATTATTGGATCATTTGAGAACATTAGACAAATACCTGCCCGCTGTCAACAATCTTTCAAAATGTCCATACAAATGCTATGGATGTATTGATATTGGTGGGTTTCTGGGTTTTGATATTTTGAAACTATATGGTTGTTACCCAGGTACCCCATACAACTATTCTTCGCTTACCACTCGGCACCCGTTGCTAAGCAACGTTGGAACTGTGTTCGAGTGGGTAGATCGTCCGCAAAAAGTGAGCGTTATTGTTAATGCTATAATTGACCGAACGATCTCTGGGTCCAACGAGCTGTCGATAGAAGACCTGTGCTCGCATTTGATTCTTAGGTCCCATTATTCTCCTATCTCTTTCAAATGTTAACCTATACTCTCATATCATCTATCTTTATGTCCATTCGCTTGGTCCTTCTTATTATTGTCCATGTTGATGATTTTTTTTATGGTCTGTAAACCCTTGGTTATGTTAAGTAAACACAGTACATCTCTTACCCTTATCCCTATTATAACTACAATGTTCCTTATTATCATTACTAGCATCATCATTGTTACTATTATATATATATTACCTTTCTTAATTGTTACTACTATTACCTTTATTATTATTTTATTACTATAACTACCATTATATTTATTGTTATTACTACTATGATTATTACTACTATTATTATTATCATAATTATTATCATCATTACTACAAATACCATGATTATTATTATTATTATTATTATTATTATTATTATTATTATTATTATTATTATTATTATTATTATTATTATTATTATTATAATTATTATTATTATAATTATTATTATCGAGTTTTTAGTAGGAATCCTTCTCATTCCTCAGCTTTATAAAATAATTTTTTATTGATATACAACATTAGCCGTAACCCATTCTTATTTTACAATTTTAGACAAAGTAGTTTTGTTGGTTCGAAAATTTTGGCAGCTTACCGCCCTTATTTTTCGGTTCATCCCTATTCTACCGTTTCCGACAAAGTATTTTCACTGACTCGGAAAATTTGAGCAGCGTTCCGCCCTTATTTTACGCGTTCCATTTTTACGTTACTATTTTTGTTAAGTATTTGAATTAATTCGGAAAATCTGAGCAGTGTCCCACCCATATTTTCCGCCTCAACTCAAATTAATTTATTTAATTCTTATTTAAAAACATTATTTTTCATAATTTTGGTCGTTCGGATTAATCTTTTTTCGATGGCTATTCCTTTTAACTGTTGCAACGATTTCGCAATTTTCCCCGCTACCCATTCCCTCTTTTTGTCCTTAAGATCTATTTATGTTCATATTATATTTAATGAGTGCCCACTGACCTACTCGGTGTTAGAGATTTTGAGCCGAATGTTGTTGAAAATTTATGTTAATTTTACAGGAAACGGATGATATTGACGTTTCGGCTCCTGCGTTCCGCACGCCGGGTCTTCACGGGCACAGATCATTGGCGGTATTCCACGAACTTACACGAATCTGAATGCTGTATATGATTTTATTAACTTGTGATGTGTCTTTGGCTGTGGACCACCAAAAATAAAATAATAGAAAAAATAAATTACCAAATGAATTAGGCAAAAATCTCGACGCATAAACTGTATATTTAGCATTCATATAAACAAATTTTAAATCGGGCATCGATGTACATAAACCAAAATAACATAACTGTAGATTAATAACCTGAAAATATTGCTACAAAACATAACTGTAGATTAATAACCTGAAAATATTGATAGCTGTAGATTAATAACCTGAAAATATTAATAACTGTAGATTAATAACACAACAAAGTAAGATTTGTAAAAATGTGCATCTTAAATTTGGTTGAAATTAATACTACAAAGTAGTAGTTGAAAATTTGGGAAAACACATCAGTATTTATACCTATAATTTGGCCTTAACCTTGCGTGTTAGTTTTATTGCGATTAAACAAAATTCGACTTTGAAATTATTTGTGTTATCTAAATTAAATTTTTATTTATTTCTTAATTTAAATTGGTAATTTATTTTTAAAATTTTTTAATTTAAATTTATTCATCCAAAAATATTTTATTTTTATTCATTTAATTCATTAATTTTTAATTTTATATAAATGGTCATTTTACGATCGAATTTTCTTGTTATTATGTTATTTTTTATGCAAATTTCGTGCGGTTCTTGATGCATTTTGTATTTATTTTATTTTACTTTTATGTTTTTGATTTTATATTTATTTATATTCTCTCAGATTTTAAAATGTTTAGTTGGTGTTGTATATTGTATTTTAAGTTATCTTGGTGCTGGGTTTTCGTGCTGTATTACTGATACATTTAAACAATTCTCAGGGCTATTTGTGTGCTGGCCCAACAATTTCATAATACAATAAAAATTTTAATAAAAGATCCAAATACTAGTTAAAAACAAAATTCCAACCAAGATTAATTAGATGAAGATTGAAATACAATTTGGCAGATAACTTTTAATTTATCAAAAAAAAATATTGAAAATAAAACAGATAGGTTGATATAAAAAGATTCCTACATCTTTTGGCAAAAGTCTTAAAAAATAAAATTTTCTAAACCTTCGCGGTATTGATTCTCAAATTCCAGCAAGACTGTTGTGTTCCATAACTGTATCTGTGAGTACGTGTTGCGCGACATCCACTGTTAGAAATGCATAATGTGGGCGGAATGATCTCACGGACTGATATTCATCCATTTTTCTATATTGTTGCCGATTGACGGAATTACGTATTATTCGACCTTTACTTATCACTCTACTCTCATCCTATAGAAGTGTTATATTACTGTTTAATATACATAACATCCGTCTCTATTTATTAAAATCTAGTTATTCCCACAATTTTCCCATCACTCCCATTTTATTCATTAAACGCGTCTATTGGATGGCTAAACTAGTTAATTGATACATATAATCATCACAATAAATGAAATAATAAAAAAATATTTTATAAATATTTTATTCATACTCATTACATAAAAAAACAACAATAAAAATATTAAAAATATTAAGATTTCGGTGAGATTACTAGTTCAAGAGTATTGGGTTTGCTAATCACTACAGAAAAGTTCAGGCAACGCATATTTTAGTGCTGACCTACGTTTAAAACAGTCTCTGAGATTGGGGTCTTCTGCAAATTCCAGGCGCAGGTTCTAGGTGTCTAGGCATAAGAAGATATTTTGCTGTGACATCTATGAAAAGACAAGTTTTCATGATGGTCAAGGTTGATAGGAGCAACATATAGTGGACAACTTTCAGATCTCAGGAAAGTGGACTAGATAAAATAGTGTTGGGGCAGAACACAAACGGCCTTGAAAATAATTAAAATGTATCAGTAATATAAGACGAAAACCCAGCACCAAGATAACTTAAAATACAACATACAACATCAACTAAACACTCTAAAATTTGAGATAATATAAATAAATATAAAATCCAAAATCACAAAAGTAAAATAAAATAAATACAAAATGCATCAAAAACCCCACGAAATTTACATAAAAAATAAAATAATAACAAGAAAACCCAAAAACGACAATTTATATAAAAGTAGAAAATTAATGAATTAAATGAATTAAAAAAATGAATTAAATGTAATTAAAAATTTAAGAAATAAATTGCCAATTTAAATTAAGAAAATAATAAAAATTTAATTTAGATAACACAAATAATTTCAAGGTCAAATTTTGTTTTATCGCAATAAAAATAACACGCAAGGTTAAGGTCAAATTGTAGGTATATATAATGATGTGTTTCGACAAATAGTCAGTCTTATTTTGCAGTCTTATTTTCAGTCTTATTTTTCTATCTGAATTTTATTCGGTGTGTGTAACAAGCTGAGAGCCGTGCATTCAGGCAATTAACAATGGTATGTGTTTTGTCTGGACATGATAACTCTCCGTTGTTGTGCATTGACTTATGATTTAAAATGAACGTGCACCTGCTATATGAATGACTTCACTACGAATTTATTAATCGATATTGATTAAATGATTTGTGGCGATGCGAATTTATGAACTTCCAACAATTATGTGAGATGTGACATGCCAAATACGACTGAAATTTTGCATCGAGGCTTTTACTCGGATTCGCTTAAAATGGTATTATTTATTTGTTTATTTTCCGGCCCGCAGCCACCGCATATCGCAAGTTAATAAAATCAGATACACTATCAAAATTCGTAAGTGCGGTTTCTCCACCTAAAGTTCGTTCCCGTGAAGGCCTAGTCGTGAGTAACGATGGGTCGGAACGTCAAATTATAGAAATAAATAGCGAAAGAAGATAGCTTGGGAGTGGGTCTTTTGGCTCAACTTTCTTGCACTCAATTTCGATAAAATCGACATAAACTTCAAAAATAACATTCGGCTCAAAATCACTAACACCGAGTAGTCCAGTTGGCACCTATTAAATACAACGTGAATACAAATAGATTTTAAGGACAAGGAAATGGAAGGGTAGCAGGGAAATCGCGAAATCGCTGTAACAGTTAAAATGAAAAGCCATCGGAAAAAGATTTTCCGAACGACCAAAATCAAGAAAAAGCAATAATTTAAATAATATGTAAGAACTAAATAAACTGTGTTGAGTTGAGATGGAAAATATGGGCGGAACGCTGCTCAAATTTTCCGAATTAATTAAAATACTTTATCGAAAATTGTAAAAGTAGAGCGTGGCTCAATTTTTTGTATAATATTCTGATAAAACTGAGAAATAAGGGTGGATCCCTACTAAAAATTTAATAATAATAATGATAATAGTAAGGATAATGGTAATTATAATAATAATAATAATAATAATAATAATAATAATAATAATAATAATAATAATAATAATAATAATAATAATAATAGTAATAATAAATATAATGGTAATGGTAGTAATAAGAATAATAATAATAGTAATAACAGTAAAAATTGATAAGAACAATACATATAATAGTAACGATGATAATTCTAGTAACGACAATAGGGAACATTGTAGTTATAATAGGAATAAGGGTAGGAGAGATTCTGTGAGGATATTTAACACAACGAATGGTGTACAGGCCATAGTAAAAATCGATGATACGAACAACGACAAGGAGAACTATGGGAATGGATAAAATGATAAATGATATAGCGGTATAGATTAACATTTGGGTGAGAAAAGAAGAATGGGACCTAAAAATGGAAATCGTGCACAGGCCTTCTATCGGCAGCTCATTGGACCCATGAATCGTTCGGTCAATTATAGCATTAGTAATAGCGCTCACTTTTTGCGGACGATCCACCCACTCGAACACAGTTCCAACGTTGCTCAGCAATGGTGCCGAGTGGTAAGCGAAAGTATTTGTATGGGGTGTTCTGGGTATATATATATATATATATAGCTTAAAAACCTCAACACCCAGAAACCCACCAATAGTATAAAATAATTAAATTCATTATCTACCACAGAAAATGTATAAAGTTGACTAGTTGTTAAAATGATCACTGTGGTAAAGAAGCCCAATTGTTGACAGAAAGTGGGGGTAAAGTTAGATTCATATTCTCAAAAGAACCCAACAAACTAAATCAAATTATGTTTAGATCTCAAAGTATATTAAAATCATAACGTGCACTGGTGTCTTATATATGAAATTTGAAACCTCTAAAAAAGTCTGATATTTTTAAATGGATTTATTAAATCAAATTTACCAATTGTTAGTGTGTCGCTCTAATTATTAATGACCTGCAACTCCGCTCTAAGCTACAGTGGCTTAACAACCTCACTCAAAACCAATTGAAAACGATTTATTTAATTTACAAGTAACTTAATTTAGCACCTCAATATTATGATTCATGAAATTCATGTCATTTAAGTCAAATTCATTTATCTAAAGGTTTAGAAAATACACAGGCGGAAGTGGCGACCAGAATAAAATTAGAAATCAGCGAAAATAAAAAATATAAATTTAACGAAATTAATATTAAAAAATTAAAAAAAATAGAAAAAGAAAAAAATATTAAAATAAATAAAAGACATTAAAAAACCCCGGAAATTGGCCAAAAAGGTTTAAAATTCGCTGATTGGTCGCACCCATGCACGAAAACACTATATATTCAGCAGCAATTTTCATGATAACTTAACCTTAAAAAACTTTTAAAATTTTCACTAATTTAAACCTTGAAATCTTTTGAATTGTAAGTAATTATTTGTATTTATGTGATGCGATTAATATATTTTTTTTATTGTTATAATTTTTTAAATCTACTTTTTGTTATGGATGGTCGTGATACTTTTTAGTATTCGTGACAGGTCCCCCTAAAATCAGTTTATATATATAATATTCAATTCCGGCAGTTAAATTTGCAGGATGTTGATGTATTATTTTATCATTGATCACCTCTCGGAGTCTGCTTAGACTGGTCAGGCCTCGTTTGCACTGATCTCGATAGTAGGACACCGTTGGAATTCACCGTGGCGTCCATGCTTCGCGTGGACGGAGCGGTAAAAGGGTAATATATGGGAATATCGCTATAGTTAAAGGGGCAACATTTATGTAAATGTTTAAGTAGGGCAATATTTTTTTTATTAAAAATTCCTGTCACAAATAGATATATTGAGTGTACCGACTAGGGTTAGGAATAATAACAAAAGAATAAACAACAGAATTCTTTTCTACACATAGTAATTTGGATCTTATCCTGCAAAGAATAAAAATGTAATATTAAATTTGAAAATAATTTTAATAAATTGGGTATAGTCAGTTCTTTATTTTTCGAATTTTTACCATTATTAGATAGCGAACATTATTATATTAAGCAAAATATCATATTATTTAACCATAACTTGATGATAAATAAAAATAGAGTTTAGTTTTGATTTCGGAATATTGACCGAAATATATATTTTTTAAAACCCAATGTATGACGCCAATAAGGATGGGGACCGAGAAGAGGGATGCAGGATTCGAGTAACTCCCAGATTGGGAATAATTCAAAATATTCGGACTAAATTCACAGAAATATTACCCGATAAGTTAGACCCCTTAATATTATTAATTAATTATTATCCTTATTATAATTATTAATATAAGTAAAAAATTCATATTAAGAAATTCTCCTTCTTTTAGTCTCTTCTCTCTTCAGACAAGCGTTGAAAAGTAATTGCTCAAGTTTTTCCTCAAAAAATTTCCTCAAAAATTATCACAAATGCAGGCCAGTTGCAAAATTCCAAAAATATCGCCGCCAAAATCAGCTTAATTTGTCCAATCCAATTCCCGGAATGACAGCCTTTCCCACTAGCCTGCCAACAGAAATACAACAAATTAGTCGTGGAGCACGAACGTACATTAGGTACATGGCTCGCTCCAGAAGTCGTAAAGGCCTTACACCAACAGATCCATCACTTAACTAGATGTCGCGATGATCTGATTTCTGAAAACCGGGCTCAGAGGATCATTATCAACGATCAGAGCGCCGTACTAATCACCTCATTCACGGAGGCCGAATTAACTAAACGGATAGCCGGCCGCGATTTGGCCGTACAATTAAATTTGATCCCGCCAACCCATATTCCAGAAAAGCACAAAGTGGGCCCAGCAAAAACTCCAAAGACGAGTAAAAAACACAACCCAGCAAAAACCGGCGACGCCGTGAACGTCGTCGAGCTGAGGGAGCCACCATTCGGGTCTCCGAGCAATTTCCCGAATTGGTGAAATCAGTGGAATCCATACATCGAATTAATGCCAGCAAGGAGGACGAAATGAATATCTACATGGACGTGTCCTCGAAGGAATTCGTCAACTTCTGTCGGGTACTGGAAGGATGATTTCGGGGACGAGCTCTGTCACTAAGTTCCTCAAGTCGGAACCACTAAATTTAATTTCTCCCAAAAGCGGAAATTCCCCGTAGATATTGATGAAGAGAGACTAGATTTCGCCGTTGATATTTTCGCCATATTGGATTAACAATAGATTTATGCTTTATTTATACTTATTTTCTCAATGTTGTAAATTTTAGTAAAAATTAAATTTTTCGTAGTTATTATTAATTTTCTTGTAATTTTGGCTTTTCTGTATAAATAAATAATGAATTAATGTTCACAATCATGTCTAAGCATGATATGAAGTTAGTGGGGCCTAAGTCCTACAAGAAGTATGGTTAAAAAGGCTTATTTCACTAAGAGAGTTAAATTAGGAAGAATTATAGTTCTTGTTAAATTGATTTAATTACTTGTGTGAGGTATTTTGGAAGTAAAAGAGTAATTTTAAATGAAAAACAAGATATAAACCTTAATACGACCTTATTTTTCCTTAAATTAAAAAGAAAAATTTTATAAATTTAGAAACAGCTGATCTAACAGCGAATTTATTAATTTCGATAAATTTTCAAATTATCGCATGTTAATTAAGATAATATTTTACAAATTTAAACAAAGTTCTAGGTTGATAATATTATTTTGCCTTTTCGTAGTAATTCAGAGGATATAGCCCTAAATTTTGATAATTGAAGAAAGTATAATAGAAAAACCTTATTAACGAAGATTTTCCCTTCAGGAAATTTCTAAATTATAGTATTTAAATTTATTAATTAGATATTTAAATTAATGTTGAAAAGAATGAATTATTAACGATAAATGGGTAATCAAGTTTTAATAATTATGCCTCGAACTATAATTTGGACTAGTATTCAACGGCCGACTAGAAGGTCGATGAGAAAATTCTATCTTGGACGCATACATGAGATCGATAATAAAGAATGGGAAATGCGAGCATTAATGTTGAGTTAGTCAGAGTAGTTAAGTAAACGTAAGTCCTTCTAACGGCAGTCAGGAACCCGAAAACGAGATTATCACGAGGTGTAGTCTTAGAAATGGGGCTCACCTGCTAGTGGACTCTCGGTTGCTATATACAGTACCAACATGAGCTTGATAATGCGTATATAGTGGTAAGGTCAAAATTGTGGGGCGTCTGGGTGAGATGGTATCGACCCTAGGAAAGTGAGGATTTAGTAAATCAAGATTGATTGAAACAAATGAGCACAGATTTAAACAAAATTAAGTCCACCAAGTACACCAACATTTCATTATATCCAGCTGGAACCAAGTTGATTCCAGGGTTCAGCACTTGTTTTCAGGCACTCCGTACGCTATACGCTGTTATTTTTTTCTCTTTGAGAAGACGATTGATGTTGACTCTAAAATTTTCTATTATCTTTTCCACTAAAAAGAAAATAAATATATGCAAAATGCCCAAGACTTTAGTCTTGGTTATCTCCAAAACCAAAATTTACTTGTCGACTGGACTTTTATTCCCCAATATAGCATCTGAGCCCTTCCGTCTAAACGTCCTTACTCGTTTACTACATTCGCTGATCAACTCAGATGATTGACAACAATCAATCATTAAACTTTCGCTTACCCTTTGCAACTTTTTTCGCAATACACCTACTGTGAACTATTTCCCATACACCACAAATATTTTCATATCTGCAGTCTAAATTAATCCTTTCAACACGGATATTATTCTGAGGTTCATCTATAAGCCCTTAATAAATTTCCTCCCTGACTTTTAGTTTTATACAATTAAGAATAGGAAACTAAAAATAATCGATCAACACTTGCCAATAAATAAACATTAACTCAACAAATGTATGTTTAAAATAAAACTCACTCGTATCGACAATTTTACTATATAAATAATCAAAAACATTTAAACATATTTAAAACAAATTGCTTGTTGAAATTTGGCACATATTTATAACAAGTACAGGTCCTAAAGGTTTGTACATAATATATTGTTATAGATCTGTTTCGGTTCATTAACGACTTCTATAATAGAAGTTATTATTTCATAATTTTCTCAACAATCGGAATTTTCTTCAAAAATGTTCGCCTTCATTTTTTAAAAATAAATTGTTTAAAATAGTTAAAAACAGTGTTAGATGATGAAGGACGGTCAATAGATACATTTGTCCTCTTGAAACATTACAAAACCGAGTCGAGTAGATACCACATAAATATCTACGCAGAAGAAAGAAAACAATATTCCCAAATCAGCAATTCAATCACAAACCAAATCCCAATATGTCATAAACAGTAAACCTTGTGTTGGACAATATTAAATTTGTGTATTATCTGACAAAAATTCGATGTATATAATATTTTACATGTGTCGAACATTATTTTATTAATATGAATCCTTGTGTATGAACAATATTATTTGATTTTGATACTTATATACAGCAGAGTAATAATGTTCAGATACAACAATTTATTTTGTGATGGGATACAATATATTTTACTTATGAAACTCCTTATAAATATTTAATACAAGGGTAAATTATTGAAACACTTTAAAATCTTTTCTTGTCGATGGCGGAATCATTTATATAAATAAAATTTTGATATATAACAATGTTAGCCAATTTCTGCAATGTTTATTCCTAAAATGAAATATAAAATATTTAGACCGAAAGTTGGTCATGATCACTCATAACCAAAAAGTAACTAGACTTTCCTTTCAATCAGAGAAGAAGAGGAGAAAGCGAAAGTCTAGTTAAATTTTGGTTATGAATTAATTGCAAATTTATGTGAAGTAATGCTTCTTTACATGTCTTAAATTGTTTTTTTTCCAAACAACAAGAATTCCAGTCTCACAGGGTTCGAAATTGTCTCTCATTTTGCCCATTCGATTAATGATAAGGACTTGAATAAACTATATACATTTGACATTTTAGTGCAATGCTCCTAAAGTTATTCGAATCAAAACATTTGCCTTTATCAATGTGAATTTTTTTCGGTGGACCAAATTTCAAAATCCATGAACTTAACACATTTTCAACTTAAGTTTTTTCATTCAGCGTCCAAACTGCTTTTAGCACTACGATTTTACTAAAATGGTCAATAATAACGAGAACAAATTTTCTTCCAGGTGGTGTGGTTGTAAATGAACCACAAAGATCAATGAATATATTTTCAAATGGTTCGCTAGCATGCAAATTTTTAATAAATTCTTTTGCTTTACCGGTGAATGTTTTACGTTCTGTAACTCCTTACAGGTTGTTACAATGTTTTTAACATTTTCATCATTTGCATAAAATAATTATCATTTTCTTTAATAGTTTAATTTTGCTAATTTCAGCATAACACAATTCTTTATGAATTTCTAATATAAACTCATTTTTCACATTTGATGAAATATAAACTTTATTTTTATATGTCATCATAATCCTATATTAGTTATGTAAAATATTCCATGTTCCCTTTATCAATATCTTCTTTTAATTGCAACTTTGATCTTCTGTGGACAATGCTATGTGATTCATTAGACACTGTTTACAATTGACAATATTAACTCTTGATAGTGCATCTGCATTATTATTTTTCTCATCTTTGCTATATTTTAACTTAATATCAAAACTACTTAAAAAATTTATCCAATTTTGAAATTGAGCTGTGATTGTCTCTTTTGTTAACATAAAGGTGATTCTTTACATAGAGATGTTTAAAATGTTGGTGAAAAAAAGAATAATAATTCTTTTCTCGTTATACAATATCCAATTTCATGTCTATTCATACTTTTCGAACCATAAGCTATAAAGTTTTTTTAATATTGTCGCATTTTTGCTATAAAATAGCACCTATACAGTCAAAACTAGCATCTATATCCAAAAAACGTTTTATTAAAATCAGGATGGTATAAGAGTGATGCACGGGTCAAACTATGTTTTAATTTATCAAAAGCTTAATCACATTGTGTTGTCCGAATTGTGGGTTTCTGGGTGTTGACATTTTTTGAGACTATATGATTGTTACTCAGACAATCCCATACAAATATTTTTGCTTACCACTCGGCACCCGTTGCTAAGCAACGTCGGAACTGTGTTCGAGTGGGTGGATCGTCCGCAAAATGTGAGCGCTATTACTAATGCTATAATTGATCGAACGATCTATAAGGTTCCATTCTTTTCCTATCCTATTTTTGCATATCATAAAGATCCCTTTCGATAATTGAGTAAATTCTTCAGATCCTTTGTTAACTCTTCATTTTCTTCAAAAGATAATCTTAGCCTTTTTAAATAATTTTCTTCCTAGGGAATTTTGTCATATTTGTTACTACAGTTTTATTTTAAATTTTCTCGAACAATCTCTTTTCTTCGTCTATTGTTTAATTGAAAAATCAGATTAAATTTTCTCGATAAATTCATCGACCTTATATCCAATTGAATATGGCTTCAACTCTGGAGGATTCTCAGTAACTCTTGAGTTGAAAGCGTGATCACCATGTAAGAATAGAAAAACAATTTTTCTAAAAATTTTATTCATGAAAGGCAGATAATACATATACTACATGTGTGTTTACAGCACATGCCTCGTTGGAATAAATAATAAGCAATGCCATAATCCGATAACCCAGAAAATCAAAATAATAAATTTAACATGCAGACAGTCATATACAGAAAAAACAATTGTCACAATACAATTACATCACAGGTATCAAACGGTTAATGCGAATGTTTCTATTCAAGTTTCTAAGCGATAGTAATTAAGAATAGAGATGTAGATCATCGACAAACCGCAAATCACCAACATTTCGATGGTTTACTCTGTGGAAGCATCAGAAATATCTTCAAAATATTCATAATTTGTTTATTAAATTTAAAATTTTTGAGTATAATTTATCTATCCTTCTATAGTATAAGGTTTTATTTGTTGTCCCAGGGCTTATTTTTGGCTATAACGCACGCACACACACACTTATTTTTTGATTTATTATTTATAGCGCAATATAATCATCATATAACGCCAAAATATTATTAGTCATTTTTAAAACGCAATTTCAAAATTATAAAAACAAATACATCTTTGATCATTCAGAAGCAAATTTAGAAACCAATTACAATTCCGTATTTGTTAATCTGTTGCGTACAGTGCGTTCTCTACGTGATGTCGTTTCACTGTCCTGCAGTACCCGAGAATACTGAGAATTGCTCGTGTCTCTAAATTAGTAAAGGCAATCAACATTAATAACGCATTTTAAAATCATGAAAAAGTAAATATTGCACAAATTTAGCCAATCATGAGCTAGCACTTTCATTCACAAATAAATTGTTGTCTAAATAGTCGAAGTAAAATGTTAAATTACACATTTTATGATTTCGAAATAAAATTTTATTTCAAACGATTTTAGTGGGTTTTTTCGAATCCGACTGACTAAATTCAATGCAATAAAATTTTGAAAGCTTTTAACCTCATCCTTGATGCATTGTCACTATTCTGAACACGCATATCAGATTTGCCTTTGTTATTTGATTGGACAATTGAATGCAAATTTTTAACGAGACTTATTAAAATGAGAATTAAACACAACCAAATGGGACAGCACATCAACCAAAATTTCATATTAACATATATTTCAAATTTTATACACAACACTAATTCTGCAATTATTTTCAAGATTATTGTAGAAAATGTGTAGGCTTTTTCTAATTGAGAATAGAATGGCATCGGACGTCTACATATCATATATATATATATATATATTTACTAGAACTGTCAATTCTAATAAACCTTTTAATCTCCCATATACAACCAACAATGTACAAAGAGTCCATA
Organism: Schmidtea mediterranea; assembly: GCA_022537955.1. Classification (NCBI taxonomy): domain Eukaryota; kingdom Metazoa; phylum Platyhelminthes; order Tricladida; family Dugesiidae; genus Schmidtea; species Schmidtea mediterranea. The sequence continues at coordinate 178,430,259 of CM039680.1, forward strand.
ATCCATAATGGAATGAAAACATAAAACCAGCTCCAATCAATAGATTTGTTTAGCTTAGAAACTACTAGTATCAAAAAAATGTTAAATAAAAATAATATAGTAATTATTTTAAATCCACTAGAAATCTAAAAATTATTAAATTTGATCATAATTTTAACACTGAAAGAAACAAAATTTTAATTATAAAAGAAAATATATAAAAGGTTAATGAATCATGAATTTAAGAATTTTTATTTTAAATAATACTCTAAATTAAAAAAGTAATTTTAAACAAATGACTTTGCAAATTTTTTAATTAAATTTTTTTGTAGTTATTAAATTATATAATAGACAACATTTACCAATAAATTTAAACAATTACATGTACATTAATTTTTAATATGCAGTGAAAGCTGCATAAGACTGAACCTCAACGGGCCGGGAAATATTTCCGTCTTTTACAGTTTTCGTCTTAGGCAGTTTTCACTGTATATTGGATTATATTAACATTTAGAAACAAAGTACAGTCAATTCTTTTTTATGCGTTTTGAAGTTATTCGGTTTTCCTCCATAGATCCAACAAAGGACTAATCTTTGTCAAACATAAACCAACCAGATATTTTTGAATAGAAAATCATTCAAATCACAAGGTTCCGTTTCAAATTTTTAAAAAATACTAAAAGGAAACAACGTTATTAAACTTTATATTTACTATTATGTAGCTTTATGTTTTTTCAATTTCTCCGCCACCTCTTAATTTATTTGTATTTTATGTGCTTTTCGAAAATAATAGAACGTATCTCTATTTATACAACGTAAGTCATGCCATTTTTATACGGTTTTCTGGGTAACGTATCTACCACATAAAAGAAGGATTGAATATATCATAAAGCTTATTTTACTACATTAAAAACTACAGGCTTTGTTTAGAAAGTAATTTGAATATTAAAAGAAACCTCCATTTAAACACTCGTGTATTGAACTATATTTTTATTTTGTTTTAGATTAGTTTATTTTGTGTGTGTTATATACTCCCCATATTTTCCTTGTAACCTATAACCTTATTTACACGATTTTTGACAATTAACATAAATAATAATGTTCAGCCAGGACACAAAAGGCCTTAAAAATTGTTTAAATATATCAGTAATACAACACGAAAACCCAGCACCAAGATAACTTAAAATACAACATACAACATCAACTAAACACTCTAAAATTTGAGAGAATATAAATAAATATAAAATCAAAAAACATAAAAGTAAAATAAAATAAATACAAAATGCATCAAGAACCCCACGAAATTTACATAAAAAATAACACAATAAAAAGAAAATTTGACCGAAAAACGGCAATTTATATAAAAGTAGAAAATTAATGAATTAAATGAATTAAAAAAATGAATTAAATTCAATTAAAAATGTAAGAAATAAATTACCAATTTAAATTAAGAAAATAATAAAAATTTAATTTAGATAACACAAATAATTTCAAGGTCAAATTTTGTTTTATCGCAATAAAAATAACACGCAAGGTTAAGGTCAAATTATAGGTATATATACTGATGTGTTTTGACAAATTAAAAAAAATCTTAATTGACTCTTACTATTCAGTATTATTTTTTGCAGCATTAATTTGCAGTCGGATTTTCAGTTGATATGCATCGACGTATGATTTGAAAATGAAGGCGTACCTACTATATGAATGAATTTATTGATTGATTAAATGACTTGTGATTGAAGCGAGTTAACAATGTTTATGCAAATGAACTTCCGATTACTACGTGACATGCCAAATAAACAATTTTATGCATCGAAGCTTTTATCCAATTTATATGGCAATATTTATTTATTTTCCGGCCAACAGCCACACACCAGCAAGTAATTAAAATCATACATCCCTATTGAGCGGTGTAAGTGCGGTTCATCCTCAAATAGCTCGTGCCAGTGAGAGACCTCGGCTTGAGTAACGACGACTCGAACGTCAAATCACTGAACTAAATAGCGAAAAGGGGTAGCTCGAGGGCGGGTCGTTTGGCTCAATTTTCTTGTAATCAATTTTGGTAAAATCTACATAAAATTTGAAACAATAATCGACTCAAAATTACTTACACCGAGTAGTCCAGTGGGCACTCATTAAATCTAATATGAACATAAATAGATCATAAGGACAAAGAAAGGGAAAGGGCAACAAGGAAAACTGCGAAATCGTTGCAACAGTTAAAATGAAAAGCCAGCGGAAAAAGATTAATTCGAACGACCAAAAGTATGAAAAGGAAAATTTTAAATATTATGTAAGAACTAAATAAATTATGTTGAGTTGAGACGGAAAATATGGGCGGAACGCTGCGCAAATTTTTGGAAATAATTAAAATATTTATCATAAAACTATAAAATAAGGGCGGAAAGCTGCTCAAATTTTCCGAATTAACAAAAATACTTTATCGAAAACTGTAAAATAAGGATGGAGTACGGCTAAATTTTTATATAAGTAAAATATTTTCACAAAGCTGAGGAATAAGGACGAATTCCTACAAAAAAATTTGATAATAATGATAATAGTAAGGATAATGGTAATTATAATAATAATAATAATAATAATAATAATAATAATAATAATAATAATAATAATAATAATAATAATAATAATAATAATAATAATAATAATAATAATAATAATAATAATAATAATAATAATAATAATAATAATAATAATAATAATAATAATAATAATAATAATAATAATAATAGGTAATAGTAATAATAATCGGATTGGAATTAATAATAACAATAATAACAAGATTCATAATAATGATTTCAATATTAACAATAATGATAATAGTCATAATAATTTCCATCTACATTTCGGGGGATATTAAGGATCAATATGGCGTTTGAGATGAGTCGGGTCCGAATTGTTTCTTTGAGTTTTAAAGTAAAATTTATCGTCATTAGGTTTAAGTTGATTTATTGATTTAATAGTCAGGACATGGAAGATGATAAATGTAACATAAATGAGTAGTGGGATGTGTCACACCCAGCACATGTCACATCCAGCACAGTACCCCCCCCTGAGAGAAAATTTTTCTAAGTCCAAAAATACAAAAATTTTTTAAGACAAAGACAATGACTCATTCAAGGTCATTGAAACAAAGACCATGACTCATTCAAGGTCATTGGGTGACTCATCATATTTTTTCAAGGTCATTTAAACAAAGACCATGGCTCATTCAAGGTCATTGGATGACTCATCATATTTTTTCAAGGTCATTTAAACAAAGACCATGACTCATTCAAGGTCATTGGATGACTCATCATATTTCCCAGGGCATTTAAACAAAGACCATGACTCATTCAAGGTCATTGGATGACTCATCATATTTTCCAGGGCATTTAAACAAAGACCATGGCTCATTCAAGGTCATTGGATGACTCATATTTTTAAAGTTAATTTAAACAAAGACAATGACTCATTCAAGGTCATTGGATGACTCATCATATTTTTTCAAGGTCATTCAAAATTTCTCAAGGTCATATTACTTTTAAACATTTTTAAATTTTAATTTACTTCTTATTTTTATAAGTAGTATACATTTTGTAAATTTATTTTATTCATTTTATATACTATAATTTTTTGTTTTAATCAAGTCAATAATATTATTATTTATTTATTTTTAAATTATATTATTATTAAATTTAATTGTTTGTTTTAATCAAGTCAATTATTTTATTATTTTATTATTAAATAATATTATTATTAAATTGTTTGTTTTAATGAAAACCAAGATATATACAACAAATTTATTATAAAGAGATAATTCTACTGTAGTAGTATTGTCGAAGAGCTTTATTCAAAGCCCATTCCACATACTTCCGATATCTGGCAGCGCAGCAATGACATCCATCACCACAAGGGTATTCGGGTTCCATATCTTTGGACAAATTGTTTTGTTCGATATCCCATAGGAACTCATCGATTACAGTAAATATCCATATTGATGTATGATTGAATATCAAGTCTGGAATTATTGATGCTGGCTTATCCATGATTCCATGTATTTCTGGATAATATAATTCCAGACGTTCTTTAATAACTTTAAAATAATCATCTAAAAAACAAGTAATAATAATAATAGTAATAATAAATTACCATAATGTTTAATTTCATTCATAGCTTGAACTGCGCTCGGTACAATCATTTTAATGATAAAAATTGAAATAACAATTACTTTTATACTAATTTAGACACACACACACATACAAATCTTTAGCTATAAACAATAAATATTAATTTATATAGATTTGAAAATGATTAAAGAAATTTTAATAATATTATTAGTTTTTAATATGGTCAACTCAATTGTTGTAACCGTTCAAGGTAAAAAATTTCAACAAGATGTGTATGTCCTGATACAGCAGTATTGATGGATATTTTGTATATGATAGATAGGCCTAGATATTTGAAAACTCCAGTCAAAAGATTATCTGAAAGAATGAGTAATTTAGAATTCCGATTTGAACATACATATGAGACTTTAAAAAGAGCTAAAAACGAATTATATGACGATATTATATATTTAAATAAGACCATTGGTATTATCAAAAATGAATTAAGAAAATCAATATTAGAATTGAAAGAAAATGATAAACTTAATGAAAAAATGATGAATCAAGTTCAATATAGTATAAAATTTTATTCTAATAAAACAACTGATCAGTTCAATCGTATAATGAAATTACAACAACAACACCCTGTTAACAGTGGCGGCAACAGCTTGAAAGAAGTTAACAGTGCCAACAAATCATCATTGCCATTTCCATTATATATTTTTACATATTTTCTTAGTATTACATGATTCTGATTGGTCGAATATAGTATAAATAAGCTTACACTTTCATATATTTTTATAAAATGACAGAATGAGCTGGTCTCTAATAATAGAGAAGAAGATGAAATCATTAAAAACATGAAATTTATGGTAAACCGTACCGAGAAAATCGTTGAAGACATCCCATTCGATTATGAAAAAATTCTCAATTTGCCACCATTAGAGAGAAAGAAGGCATTCCAATCAATATTTAGTTACATGTTCGATGAAAATAATAAATGGATGCGAATAATAGTAGGATTAATGTACATGAAACACATGATATTAAAATCTGGATCCGACTATGAAAATTATTTCCAATGGTCTATAGAGGTATATTACTTTATATTGTTATTAATTTATTATTATTTAGGTGATAGAAACAAAAATCGATCCGTGGGTAGAATCAAACGGTGGATGGACAGCTATTATTCAAGTTGCCGCAGAAGCCAAACGCTCTGATATTTATATCGAGAATTGCAAATTTCTATTAAAACTATTCACTGGAGCATCTGTTTTGTATTTATGTAACAAGGTTTATCGTCGATTTTAATAAATATTTCTTTGTTATTATTATTAATAAAAAACTACATTTTTAAAGATTTATTGATTATTACATGTACATTGTTCATCACCACAAGATTCTATCATAATATTTTCTATAACATGATCAATACAATTCTTAAATTCGGTAGGCTCATCTTTAATAATTTCGGTAGCTTCTTCAACATCAATAATTTCTTCAGAATCATTAATAATTTCAGTATTAATTTCTCCATCATTAACAATTTCATCACTCTGACATTCAGAATCGCAATCCGATTCTTTACTCAATGCTTCAACTAGAGTCAACATATCTCTAATTTTTACACCGGTTATTTCTTCAAGTTTATCAAACAAAAAGTTTATTAAATATTCTAAACGAAATTAATTAATTATTTTATATTTTATATTTTACCTTTTTCAGAAATCATTTTTAAATCTATTTTAAAACTACTTATAATTTTGTTTATAGAATAACAAAGAAAACATAAATACATTTATTAAACACTATACATTAAAATAACTGTGAAAGTCTAGCAGTAACAATTTTCCAGATTGGAGAAAGCACATCGTTTTGATCAGCTTTATATCCTTGGATTGTTATTGTTAAATACCAGTTTTCCTGTTGTTTGAATCCAATTTCTGTAAATGCATCATAATATCTGGTATATTGACTCGTGAAGAAAGCATTTTCATTGCATTTTAAATTGGAATTGATCTTTTTGAATGTATTATCAATATCCTTGATATCTAACATTGAGAGAGTACCAGCAAGAGATTGAAATTGCGTTTTATTGAATTTTACTGGATTTGCCAATTGCATATTGATAGGCTCCTTTAAAAAATACATTTTATAATTGTGGAACATCTGAACTGGTTGGACGCTTATTTTCTTGGTCATGTTTGATTTATGATCTTTATAAGGTGGTGACGCGATTTTATACCCTTGACAGATACTGATTAACCAATCAGAATCATGCATGATAAGTGCATGATAATTGCATGTTAAGTGCGTGACTCTATGTAAATTAACCCGTTGAGTTTTATTATTATTATACACATATCATCTATATAAAATGTATTATTAATATCACGTGTTTTATTATCATTATTATTATTATTGTTATTATTATTATTATTATTATTATTAATATTATTATTATTATTATTATTATTTTTATTAATATTTATTATTATTATTATTATTATGATACTAATAAAATTACTATTTTTATTATTGTTACCACCATCAACATAAAACTATTACTATCAAAAACATTTATTATTATTACCAAAATAAAACTAACAAAACAACAAAAATAAAATACAAAAACATTTATTACCAACAATAAAACTACCAAAACAATCAAAATAAAATACATTTATTGTCGTAAAAGTTTCATTTTTTGAAAATTTCGTATTGAATTTGTAAGATTCCATTCGACATAGCGCTGATATCGGAAATCACAGCAGCTACACCCCAGAATGCAGGGGTATTCAGTTTCCATCTCATTGACCATTCGGTTTATTTCATTATCCCAAAGGGCTTGCCTAATCAGATTGGAAATATCGATTCTTGTTTCATTATATATTAGCTGTTGATGCATTGACGGTTCTTGATTCTTCAAAATCTCCTTTATTTGAGGATAGTAATAAATAATACGATCGATTATCATTGGGGCATATTTGTCTAAATAAAATATAAAAAATGAAATAAAAATGATAAATTTACCGTATTCAGCGATATTTTTCTTTGGCATAGCATACATAATATTTTCCATTTTAAAAATGAAATAAAATGAATAAGCAAGTTGTTTTAATCAATCATTAACCAATCAGATATCGACCAATCCGGTGATTTCATTTTGTATGTCACAAACAATATTTTTGTACTCTAGATTTCGCACCCATAATATGACTATTTTGCCACTAGCAAACACGTTAACACACATTGGGTTGTATTTTAAAAGCCTCAGTGCAGGAAATAATTCTGGTTCGAACATACAAAGACATTTTGTTGACATGTTGTATAGATTGATAGATTGTCCTATATCCATGGTAACTGTAATTGACTGTATTTTAATATCCTTTATTCTATATTGTAATTTATTGACATCTAAAGGTTTCTTACATCCCATGATTCTGCATTTGCCGGATTTGAAAAATATTATAGGATATTTTCCACTCCTATCTACAATTTGCTGTGGTTTACCATTTGGAAACGTCATTTTTGATACATCGAATGTTCGTTTATAATTTATATTTGATAACATAATTAAACAATAAAGAAATATTAAGCTATATATATAATTTTTAGGAAGAGTTCATTAAATCATATAATATAAACAAAAACCTATAATTATACAAATTAATAATGGAATTAAGAAATGATGCGGTATATCAAATCGTCGGCCCAAGTGGTAGTGGTAAAACTATGTTTGTGTGTAAATTACTGAAATCTAATTTATTTCAAACAAAATTCAATAAGATTTATTGGCATAGGGGTGCAGATGAAGAACATGGATTAACTCAGGATAATTTCTGTAAATTGAAAAACATGAAAATAGTAAAGGGTTTCGATAAAAACTGGTCAAGTCGATTAAGGAAAGGTGATGTCATCATTATTGATGATTTGTATCAGGAAGCTAATAAAGAAAAGGATTTTAATAATTTATTCACAAAAATCAGTAGACATGTCGGTGTTACTGTGATCTTTATTACTCAAAATCTATTTCATCAGGGTGGCGCACATCGAACACGGAATTTAAATGTTCAATATTTAGTTATTTTCAAGAATCCTAGAGATGCAACAGTTATTGATTTTCTTGCTCGACAAGCATACCCTAATAATCGTAATTTTCTCATCAGTGCATTTCAAGATGCTACAAAATCACCACATGGATATATATTTCTTGATTTCACACAACAATGCAATGATGATTTACGGGTAAAAACCGATATTTTCAATAAAGAAGGTGCCATGGTATATAAACAAAGTTGAAAACTTTAACATGTAAAAATGTTTATGAAATCCAGGCTTAAAAATATCCGAAAACTTAGACATAATATTAAAAAGACAATAAATAAAGTTCCACCAAAAACCAGTTCTACACCATCTAAAAAGCTAATAACTGAGAATTACCCTGCAATGAATCTTATTTCGAAAAACATTATTAAAAAGAGTAAGAAAACAGTTAAAATTGTAAAAAAATCATAGGAGTTTCCCATATTTTAATGCATTGTTAAAGGCTTCGAGTATGAAACGAATGTCTATTTTACAATCTTTTCCAACTTTCGTTGTCGATGATTTACTCAAAATTCTATTAAAAGTAGTCAGAGGTAAAATTAAAATCAGTAATTCTAAAAAACTAGTATTGAATAAACATCGTAAGCCTTTGTTATCACTAGTAAATAATAAAAATCGTAAGCAAATGAGAAAAATCATATATAAACAACAAGGTGGTTTTATTGGAGCAATGTTACCATTAGCATTATCATTATTATCACAATAAACGATGGGGCAATCATTACCTAATGTTAAATTAAAATTTAAATCATCTTGTTGTAATGGAGAAGATTTGGACGAACCCAGAAGACGAAGCAGGTTTCGGTGGAGTGGCAAAGTTAAAGAAAAGAATCCCAAAATCGAAAAAGGAAACGCAAAAGTGGTTGTCAGATCAGCTTGCGTACAGTTTAAACAAACCAATGCGGAAAAGATTTCCAACAAGAGCTTATAAGACATTCGATATTAATGATTTATGTCAAATGGATTTGATGGAGATGATACCGTATTCGAAGATTAACAAGGGTTATAAATATATTTTAACGTGTATTGATGTTTTCAGTCGTTTTGCTCGCAGTGTACCAACAAAGACAAAATTTGCAGAGGAAATATCTAAAGCAATTAACTCAATGTTTAAAAATGAGCATCCAGACAATTTGCAAACCGATTTAGGTATTATTATTATTATTATTATTATTATTATTATTATTATTATTATAAATATTATTATAATTATTAATATTATTTTTATTATTAATATTATTTTTATTATTCTTATTATTATTATTATTATTATAGGCAAGGAGTTTTACAATAGTAAAGTTAAGCAAATCCTGGATCGTCTGAAAATAAATCATTATTCTGTACATTCTCAATACAAAGCCGCACATGTTGAAAGATTTAATCGGACATTGAGGGATAGATTGAAGAAATATTTCGTGCATCAAGGTAATAAAATATGGATAAATGTATTACCGAAAATACTTGTTAGTTATAATAATTCATCACATCGAGGTCTGAATGGTTTGAGACCCGTAGATATCAGCTCGAAACATTAGCTAAATCAGTACGATCTAAAACAGTTGCTATTACAAAACCAAAATATAAAGTTGGTGATCACGTTAGAATTAGTAAAATATCTGCTTCACCTTTCATCAAAAATTTCGATAGTAATTGGAGTGATGAGGTATTTCAAATTACTAAAATTAATACTAAACAGAGTCCTGTAATGTATGTTATTAAAGATAGTGATAACAATTTTATACAAGGGAAATTCTATGAACAGGAATTACAAGTTATTTCCAAACCTACAGTGTTCAGAATTCAGAAAATATTGAAAACTAAAATGGTGGGTAAGGATAAACAATACTATGTCAAATGGCATGGATATCAAAAACCCTCATGGATATCATCAAAAGACCTAGTAAAATGAGTTTCTATACAATTTTACCGAGTAATAGTTGCCCACTAATCCATCCGGAAAATCAAGCAAGTAAATTTATGGTTGATCTTCAAAATCCCATTTATTTACATGGAAATTGGGAAGTTGCTTTGCAAGACTTTACATTTGTGTACAATACATTCCCATTTTATAGTCATTGTAAAATCAGTTACAAAAAACGTGTACCAAAAACCTGTAGTGGTATTTTCTCAATCAATAATTTTGAACGATATTGTCATATTCCGAATCAGATTTTAGATGAAAATTGTGGCATGTTTTTCAAAGATGGATTGAATGTTAGTTGTGATTATAGTCCATTTACAATAAAGTTTGAAAATATTGAGGATGCCAAGCGAATGGGTTGTGATAAGCTTAGCATTGTTGTTCCTGGTACTGAATACCTAATACGTTTCAAAACATTTGATGAAAAAAGTGTAACAATCGAAAACATCAAAATATCACTATCATATATTAATGAAGTTGAAGAGACATTTACATTTACTAATGATTTATATATTGAAACACTTGAAGAATTACATAAATATATTTCATTCAATTGTTTACATATATTTAAAACTATTGAATTTGTTAAAGATGGATTATGTAAATTCAGTCTGAATAATAACATTTGTGAAATTACATTTGATAAAAATTTGGCTAATACATTGGGATTAGATAAGCAAACATATAGGACAAGTGCTTTTGGTGTACGCAAACCAAAAATAATAAAACTTCATAGGCAAATGTTCATATATAGTAACATCATCGATTCTATAATTGTTGGTGATTCTTTGGTTCCTCTATTGAAATATGTTTGGGTTGATAAACATGACCAGGATGAAGTTGTCAATATAAATATCGATAATCCTATGTACTTACCGGTATCAACATCATGTATAAACAATATAGAAATAAATATTCGTGATGATAGCGGTAAATTTATTGAATTTAGTAAAGATACAAAAACTCATTTGACATTACATTTTCGTAAATTAGATGGCCAATAACGATATTATTAGTATGTATAGTGGTAGCCAAAGTGGTGGTGAATTACCGTATTTTATTGGTAAACAGTATGGATCAGGATGGTTGAGAACAATTGGTAGATTTGCACTTCCTATTCTTAAACGCCTTGGTAGTTTTGGTATGAAAACTGCTAAAGATGTGATAATGAATGAGCAGAAAATATTACCATCGCTGAAATCAAATGCATTATCCGAGTTAGGGAAAGTTCTACCTAGTGTTGCAGGTATGTTTCAAAAACCCGAAGCGCCAGCTCAAAAACGTAAAAGACCTCATAAACATATAAACAACGAATGAAAGAACATGGAACTATATTTCAAAAATGATTTGTGGTAAATCTGAATTGTGTTTATTTGATAGACCATCTCCCCAAGCAGTAATTGAAATGGGGGCCTTTGAAGAGGTATTCCCGATGAATTCTATTATGGATAGTAGAACCGATATTGAATTTTATATTAATGGTTCCCAAACTGAATATTTAGATTTAAATGATACATTGTTAACTGTTCAGATCAAAGTTGTAGATAAAGATAGAAAACCGTTGGGTGAACCTAGTGATGTAATACCAAACAATTTCTTGTTTCATACGCTTTTTAAAGATGCAGTTCTCGGATTTAATAATATCAAGATTGAGGGTGGTAACAGTACATATATTCACAAAGCTCTAATAGAAACTATTATAAATTACAATAGTGATACTAAAAATACATGTTTAACTCCTATGGGTTATGGTAGTGATGATGATAGGAAAAAGTGGATTAAAGGTTCGAAATTATTTACCATGTGCTCATCATTACAACTCGATTTTATGGATCAACCGAAATATTTACTCCCAGGTGTTAATGTACACATTAGATTGAAAAGATCTGATTCGGCATTATCACTAACAAGTGCTACCACAGTACCAATTCTTCAATTAGTTGATGCAAAATTATTGGTGAGAAGAGTTCGGGCTGAGCCCTCTGTATTAGCCGGTCATCAATTGGGGCTTAATTCTAAGCATGAAATATATCCATTGAAGACAAAGGAAATTGTTCAATTTGCTATTGCTAAAGGTTCAGCTTCTTTCTATAAGGAACAAATATTTAGAGATAGAAGAATGCCCAACTTTATATTGGTAACATTTCAAAGCGAATCTCAATATAATGGATCCTACTTAACATCGAGCTCAATTTTCAAAAACTTTGGTGTAACATCGCTAACTTTATCGAAAAATAGTGATTATAGAGAAACATATACTCAAGATTTCGATAATGATAATTATTGTGCTACATATATGCAGAGTATAGTTAGAAATATGGGTTATTTGGATAAAAACCTTAATTGTGGTATAACTCTTGAAGATTTTAAAAGCAAATATCCATTCTTCACATTTGTTTTGGCACCCGATTTCGATTTAAATCAGAGTCAATTACCTCAAAATGGTAATTTACGATTAGATATAAAGTTTGCTAAAGCTACAACTGAACTGTTACATGTTGTAATATATGGAGTATTTGAAAATGAGGTTCAAATAACTGCAAACAGAACAGTGTTGGTTTGAACTAACATTATTGGTTTGAACAGAGTTCAAACATTATTGGTTAGAAAATGTTGGTATAAATGTATAGATAATTTATGATAATTTGTCATGGAGTAAGTTTTTAAATGTATTATTAATATTATTGATGTAGTTCTGTTCAGGTCTATCGAATTGGAAAACAAATACTAGGACATGAATTTTTAGGGGTTTTTCCTCTTGATAAAATTCCATATTTACGTAATAATCAAGCCATAATCGTCAATACTCAATCATCTCATCTCGGTGGAGAACATTGGTTAGCAATATATATGAAACCTAGCAAGATATTTGTATTTGATCTTATGGGTTTCTATTATCCGGCTTTAATGGTTTCGAAACTGCAAACAATGGGTAAACCTATTGTCTATAATAAAACTATGTATCAAAAACCATGGACCTTAACATGTGGTCAACATTGTTTAGCTTGGTTATTATCCAGAGATTTGATGATTAATAAATGTATTAATGTTTATTGTTATGTTTTAACTATTAATATTTATATTTATTATTATTATTTTTATTATTCTTATTATTATTATAATAATTATTATTATTTTTTATTATTATTATTATTAATATTATTATTTTTATTATTATTATTATTATTATAATAATTATTATTATTTTTATTAATATTATTATAATTTATTATTATTATTATTAATATTTTTATTATTATTATTTTTATTATTATTATTATAAATATTATTATTATGTGTTTAATTAAAGATAAGCTAATGCATCATCACAAAGACTATGCATGATAAGTACGTGATCACAAAGACAGTGCATTATAAGTGCGTGATCATCACATGATAAGTGCATGCATACACAAATTGAATAAAGAAAACACATGCAAACTCAATGTATGTGATTTACAAAGAAAACACATACAACAAAAGTATGTATGTGATTTACAAGAACGCATGCAGTCACAGTGTAGACTGCATGTGTTTTACAAGAAAATTGTCTAAAAATCTCTCACCTATATGTGTGTATTGCTTAAATGTGATTGGCTAAATCCTGAAAATATTATTCTCTTTATAAACATTGACAAATGTAGAATTTGTCACAATTATTTCAAAATTTCTGAAGCGCTATTTTCAAAATGAACAATAATATTTTAAGAAGTATTCTCGAGAATGAAATGGTAAGGATTTTTTATTAATTTTTTAATTTTATTATTATATTTTTCTAGATTGGTATACATTAACAGAATACAAGATCAGTTAGATCGTGAAAATGAGGTTATTATTATCGAAGATGATGGTAAATTTAAATTTTATATGTTTTATTTATAAATTATTTTAGAAGTTATTTTAATCGAAGATACAATTGTTATCAGCGATAGCGAAGACGATATTATCGAAGATGGTAAATTTTAATTTAATTTTATTATATATTTAAAAACAAAACATTTTAGTTGATTTGGATGCAGATGCTCATCATATTGCCACCGTTTTTGGAGATGCCCCATTTCTGGGGATGACAACAATTATGCCACCGTTTTTGGAGATGCCCCCATTTCTGTGGAAGATATGGAGGACCTCTCTTCTATAGAGGATGATGATTTGTCGGAATCAGGAGATAAATGTTAGTTTTTTTTTTATTTATTTTTATTTATCGAAATTAAGTTAATGATATTTGAAGTATTATTAAAATATTACATCAAATATCAATAATTTATAATAATTTATAATAAATTTATAATAAGGATCTATTTATTTCAAAAGTTTTATGATAAATATATTTTTAAATTGATGAAATTTAAAGTATTATTTTAATAATACTTCAAATATCATTAATTTATAATATATTTTAAAAAAGTATTATTACTGAAACATATATTAACATAATAAATTATAAACAAATATAGTTGAACAAATAGTTTTTGAATTATATAGGCATTTTTTATTATAGATCTTACGTAATTGAATTATATATGAATTATATAGGAATTATTTTAATAGATATATACACACCAACTGTTATAATTGATGAGGTTCCAGATAATTATGTCTTTCACCATCCTCATTTAAGTTTGATCCATAGAAGCAAAGTCACTGACGGAAACCCTATTTATTTATTATTACTTGAAAATAATGATAGATATCATTATACCGATGTGACCAATATCAACTGGTTAATGAATTGCCATCAAAACCCTGACTGTAACATTCAAATTAGATATCGTTGGTGTCCACATTGCCTTAATGGGTTTAGATTAGATAATGCATTCAATACACATGTTGCATTATGCGCCAAAAATCAGACTGGCACAACCCTATACACGCTCCCCGTAAATAAAAATTTAGAATTCCTAAATTATTCTAAACATATCACCCCACCTTTTGTGATTTATGCCGATTTTGAATCGGTTTTACCTCCTGATGATAGACATCATAAAATTCATATGCCTATTGCAGCAGGCCTTTTATTAATTAATAATTATACTAACACAAAATCATATTATTACTTTTACGGACTTGATTGCATTCCTGATTTTCTTAAGAAATTGAGGAAATTGCAACTGAAATTGTTATTCCGTACTATGATTCGGAAGGTGATAAATTGATAGGGCTATGTCTTTCAGTGAGGTTCGACAGTTTTAAATCTTGTCGAACCTGTTATTTATGTAAAAAACCGATTGTAAATCCGGTTAGAGATCATTGCCATTTTACTGGTAATTATGTAGGGGCAGCTTGCCGAAAATGTAATATAGCTCGTAGGATTTATCGGTTACTACCTATAGTCTTTCATAATTTAAGAGGGTATGACCTTCACCATATTTTAAAATATGGTCTCGATCGCTTTCCTTCATGGAATTTAGATATCATACCGACCTCTACAGAAAAATTTATTTCATTAATTGTTACATTAACAAATTGGCTGTTCGCTTTATCGACAGTATGCAATTTGTTAATTGTTCGTTAGCTAAGGCTGTGAAAACGCTAACTTCTCTTCCATTGACTTCGTCTGTCTTTCATGGTTCTATAGTCGACTGTAAAGGTATTTTTCCGTATAATTTTGCTGTTTCGGAGGAAGTTCTTGAGACTACTTATGAGTTGCCTCCAATTTGGGAGGGCGTAAGTGAAGATGAGTACGATAGGGCACAACTAATCTGGACGCAGCAAAACTGTAGGACTTTGCGTGATTATATGTTAATTTACCTTAAACTTGATGTATTCTCCTTGCGGACTATTTTCAACAATTCCGTGCCAAGGCTATTGTTTACAATGGTCTTGAACCTCTAAACTTTTATGGCATTCCGGGTATGTCATGGGCTTCAGCGCTTATGACATTAACGGAACCATTGAACTTTTACAGGACATGGAAATGTTCAATTTTTACGAAGGTGGAATACGGGGTGGGTTAACATTTGTTAACAAACATTACATTGCTGCTTCGGAGGATACAGAATTATTGTACATAGATATAAATAATCTGTATGGTTGGGCTCTCAGCCAAAGTCTTCCTTACGCTGATTTTACTTGGGTGTATGATGGTTTGGATGAGGTTTTGAATGAATGTGTGAATGTTTGGATATTGAAATCCTTCCATATGGATATACTATGGAAGTTGATATCGAGATTCCAGATAATTTACATGATTTTCTAAATGACTTTCCGATTGGACCGGAAAAGATGTGCCACCAAATTCAAAAGTTGAGAAGTTAATGCTAACGCATTATCCTAAGAAGAATATGTTCTTCATTGGAGGCTTCTCAGGCTTTATCTTTCTCTTGGGGCTAAGGTTTACATATATACATAGAGCTATTAAATACAAGCAAGCTCCTATTTTTAAACATTATATCGATAAAAACACTAACTTGCGTGCAAATGCAGTTAGTGAATTATATAGAGATTTATTTAAATTGTATAACAACAGTCTGTATGGTAAATCTGTTGAGAACCATAAAAAGAGGATGAATTTGCGATTATGTAATTCAGCTGAAAAGTTAATTACATATTCGTCAAAACCGGCATTTAGAAAAACAATAGAGATTACTGATGATCTTTTTGCCGCTCATCTTAATAAGGACTCAATATGTTTGGATAGACCTAGTTATATCGGTCAATCAGTTCTAGATTTATCCAAACTACGGATGTACCAGTTACAGTATGTTGAGTTACAAAAATATCGTGATATTTATAATTGTGATATCAATCTAGTAGCGGGTGATACAGATAGCTTCTTTTTGGAGATAAAAAATTTAAAATTAGAAATTTTATTAAAAACGATGATTTCGAATGATCTGTTAGATACATCAAATTATGATCCTTCTCATCCTTTATATTCTAGACGACTTGACTCGGTTATTGGCAAGTTCAAGGATGAAAGTAAAGGGTAAGGATATAGCGAGTGGGTGTTCTTGCGCCCTAAATGTTATAGCTTGCTAGGAAATAAATCAACAATGCGAGCTAAGGGTGTAAAATTACCGGGTACCGACATTAAACACCAGTCATATTTGAATTGTTATAATAACAATACTATTATGTCGGTACCTCAAACTAGGATAGGGACCCGAAATCATCAGCTGTTCACTTTTAAAAATTCTAAAATAGCATTAAATAATCATGACGATAAGAGAGCTTGGGTAGGGAAAAACTCGAGTTTTGCATATGGTCATTATAGAGGGTTGATGTCCTTGATGTTGGTGGTAATA